>WNWK01022335.1:0-32719 GCA_009830355.1 Cherax destructor
ACCAGCAACAAGCAGCAGTGAGAACACAGTGTCAGACCAGCAACAAGCAGCAGTGAGAACACAGTGTCAGACCAGCAACAAGCAGCAGTGAGAACACAGTGTCAGACCAGCAACAAGCAGCAGTGAGAACACAGTGTCAGGCCAGCAACAAGCAACAGTGAGAACACAGTGTCAGGCCAGCAACAAGCAGCAGTGAGAACACAGTGTCAGACCAGCAACAAGCAGCAGTGAGAGCACAGCGTCAGACCAGCAACAAGCAGCAGTGAGAACACAGTGTCAGACCAGCAACAAGCAACAGTGAGAACACAGTGTCAGGCCAGCAACAAGCAGCAGTGAGAACACAGTGTCAGGCCAGCAACAAGCAGCAGTGAGAACACAGTGTCAGGCCAGCAACAAGCAGCAGTGAGAACACAGTGTCAGGCCAGCAACAAGCAACCACCCTAACTGTGGACCATCGCCAGATCCTAAACTTTTATTACTGGAATTAAGTTCAGCCTTACCAAATCCCTGACTACGACAGTGTGTAGATGCCAGAACAAATGTAGGTCGGAAGGTTAAGTTGGGACCAGAGTTGTACAGTCTCCACCACACAACCTCTGCAAAACGTCAAATAATGTTGTGAAGAAGAGAGGTGGACAGAGTCACGAGACGTATGTCTCGGCTCCCTAGTGAAGATATACTGTACCTAAAACACTCTAACTCACAAGAGATGACAACAGACTACCCAAGCTGCCACCACGTACAACAGCCAGAGAGCGAGAGAGACGACATGTTTCTACTAAGAGAAACATCACTAGAGAGAGACGACATGTTTCTAGTAAGATAAACATCACTAGAGAGAGAGAGAGACAAGGACTGCAGCCCGACATCAGGCGTGATCACGTGACTTATGGCAGGTGCTCCATAGACACCGCCTCACAAAACTGCCTAACGAGCGGGCAGGTAGTTAACAAGTGCTGGTAGCCAATTATAACTCCAACATTGAGCAAATGAGAGGTGTAATTGTTACTACTGAGAGACGCATTTGTGAATGTCGTTCTACAATCGTATGTTCACTGTAGAGTGATGTGGTAAGGTGCGTTGCTGCCAGCACAACACTGGATGAATGTACAAGGTGTCCCTCAACTGGCTATATTTGTTCACTATGTTACAAACGATGTAAATGTAAAAGAAGAATTCTAAGACCTGATAACCTTAAAGGAATCCACAAGAGTATTGACATAAAAAATGCACTTAACAAAACTATATTAAATGCTCAACTACCATTGCATAAACTTATTAGCATTGCAACAGACGGATGACCAGCTGTGGTAGGTCAAATTACTGGCCTAGTCGGGCAGTTGACACATGATCTCAACTATCCTGACCGTCTCTTTACCCACTTTATCATCAACCTTCAACATTTAGTAAGTAAACACTTCAACTTGAACAATGTCATCAATTGCGTTTTAAAAAACTGTGAATTTCATTCGGACAAATGCAAAAACACACAATGAATTTAGAAATTTTATTGAGGAGCTGAAGGTTGAAGACAAGCCAAGTGAGCTTCCATTCTCCTGTACTGTAAGATGTCAACTACAAGTCTGTTGAATAAGTTTGTTGCTCTTGTTGAACCACTCATGACTTTCTTGAAAGAAAAGGAAAAGAAATATCCACAACTAGATGACGAGGGGGTACAACAGCTGATGTTATTTACAACTGTAGTGCAACGCCTCCAATGTTTACATCCGGCACTTCATGGAAGCAACAAAGTTATGACACAACTTGACCATTCGCTTTTCTGCTCTCACAATAAAAATTATCTTTTTTTTTTTTCAAAGAGATCTGCAACAACAAAAATTGATCACTTTCCCAACCTTAAATTAAGAATGACTTTTTCCTGTTTTTGAAATTAAAGACAGAAAACTGAAACAATACGAAGGAAACTGAAACAATACGAAGGAAACTGACACAATACGAAGGAAACTGAAACAATACGAAGGAAACTGAAACAATGTGAAGGAAACTGAAACAATACGAAGGAAACTGAAACAATACGAAGGAAACTGAAACAATACGAAGGAAACTGAAATATTGCGAAGGAAACTGAAACAATACGAAGGAAACTGAAATATTGCGAAGGAAACTGAAACAATACGAAGGAAACTGAAACAATACGAAGGAAACTGAAACAATACGAAGGAAACTGAAACAATACGAAGGAAACTGAAACAATACGAAGGAAACTGAAACAATACGAAGGAAACTGAAACAATGCGAAGGAAACTGAAACAATGCGAAGGAAACTGAAACAATGCGAAGGAAACTGAAACAATGCGAAGGAAACTGAAACAATACGAAGGAAACTGAAACAATACGAAGGAAACTGAAACAATACGAAGGAAACTGAAACAATACGAAGGAAACTGAAATATTGCGAAGGAAACTGAAACAATACGAAGGAAACTTTAAACCACTTTATAATGATTCTGAGAACAAATGATTTCTTGTGAATCATTTAGTGATTGATGTCATCAACGATGGACGTCCTGTTGTTGTATCTTTAGTGATTGATGTCATCAACGACGGATGTCCTGTTGTATCTTTAGTGATTGATGTCATCAACGATGGACGTCCTGTTGTTGTATCTTTAGTGATTGATGTCATCAACGATGGACGTCCTGTTGTTGTATCTTTAGTGATTGATGTCATCAACGATGGATGTCCTGTTGTTGTATCTTTAGTGATTGATGTCATCAACGATGGACGTCCTGTTGTTGTATCTTTAGTGATTGATGTCATCAACGATGGATGTCCTGTTGTTGTACCTTTAGTGATTGATGTCAGCAACGATGGATGTCCTGTTGTTGTATCTTTAGTGATTGATGTCATCAACGATGGACGTCCTGTTGTTGTATCTTTAGTAATTGATGTCATCAACGATGGATGTCCTGTTGTTGTACCTTTAGTGATTGATGTCATCAACGATGGATGTCCTGTTGTTGTATCTTTAGTGATTGATGTCATCAACGATGGACGTCCTGTTGTTGTATCTTTAGTGATTGATGTCATCAAAGATGGATGTCCTGTTCTTGTATCTTTAGTGATTGATGTCATCAACGATGGATGTCCTGTTGTTGTATCTTTAGTGATTGATGTCACCAACGATGGACGTACTGTTGTTGTATCTTTAGTGATTGATGTCATCAACGATGGATGTCCTGTTCTTGTATCTTTAGTGATTGATGTCATCAACGATGGACGTCCTGTTGTTGTATCTTTAGTGATTGATGTCATCAACGATGGACGTACTGTTGTTGTATCTTTAGTGATTGATGTCATCAACGATGGATGTCCTGTTGTTGTATCTTTAGTGATTGATGTCATCAACGATGGACGTCCTGTTGTTGCACCTTTAGTGATTGATGTCATCAACGATGGATGTCCTGTTGTTGTATCTTTAGTGATTGATGTCATCAACGATGGACGTCCTGTTGTTGTATCTTTAGTGATTGATGCCATCAACGATGGAGTCCTGTTGTACTTAGTGATTGATGTCATCAACGATGGACGTCCTGTTGTTGTATCTTTAGTGATTGATGTCATCAACGATGGACGTCCTGTTGTTGTATCTTTAGTGATTGATGTCATCAACGATGGACGTCCTGTTGTTGTATCTTTAGTGATTGATGTCATCAACGATGGATGTCCTGTTGGTGTATCTTTAGTGATTGATGTCATCAACGATGGACGTCCTGTTGTTGTATCTTTAGTGATTGATGTCATCAACGATGGACGTCCTGTTGTTGTATCTTTAGTGATTGATGTCATCAACGATGGATGTCCTGTTGTTGTATCTTAGTGATTGATGTCATCAACGATGGAGTCCTGTTGTGATCTTTAGTGATTGATGTCATCAACGATGGACGTCCTGTTGTTGTATCTTTAGTGATTGATGTCATCAACGATGGATGTCCTGTTGTTGTATCTTAGTGATTGATGTCATCAACGATGGACGTCCTGTTGTTGTACTTTAGTGATTGATGTCATCAACGATGGATGTCCTGTTGTTGTATCTTTAGTGATTGATGTCATCAACGATGGATGTCCTGTTGTTGTATCTTTAGTGATTGTGTCGATGGTTGTGGTAGTGATTGATGATCGATGGAGTCGTGTGTTAGTGATTGATGTATGATGAGTCTGTTGTTGATTGTGAGTAGTCGATGGAGTGGTGTGTATTGTGTAGTGGTGGTAGTGATAGTGGTTTTTGTTGGTAGTGATAGTGGTGGTGGTATGTGTGTGTGGTGGTGGTGGTAGGTGTTGGTGTGTGGTGTGTAGTTGTGGTGTGGTGGTGGTGTGAAGTGGTGGTTGTGGTAATGGTGGTGAGTGGTAGTGGTAGTAGTGGTGTGGTGGTGTAGTGGTGGTGGTGGTGGTGATGGACGAGTGTGTGGTGTGGTGGTTAGTGGTGGTGGTAGTGTAGTGGTGGTTGGTGTAGTGGTGAGTTGATGGTGGTAGTTGTGGTGGTGAGATGGTGGTGTGTGTGAATGTGTGGTGGTGGTGGTGTGGAGTGGTGGGATGTGTGGAGTGGTAGGTAGTGGTTGTTGTGTAGTGAGTGGTGGTTGGACTGGTGGTAGATATGGTGGTGGTGGATGGTTTGGGTAGTGGTGGTAGTGGTATGTGGTAGTGTGGTGGTGGTGGAAGTGGTGGTGTGGTAATGGTGGTGGTAGTGGTAGTGTGGTGGTGGTGGTAGTGGTGGTGGTGGTGGGTGATGGTGACGGTAGTGGTGGTGGTAGTGGTGGTGGTAGGTGGTAGTGGTGGTGATGGTGGAGTGGTGGTGGTGGTAGTGGTGGTGGTGATGTAGATGGTGGTAGTTGTGGTGGTGGTAGGGTGGTGGTGGTTTGGAATGGTGGTGGTGGTGGTGGAGTGGTGGTGGTGGTGGTGATGGTGGTGGTAGGGGTGGTGGTGGTGGTAGTGGTTGTAGTGGTGGTGGTGGTAGTGGTGGTGGTGGTAGTGGTGGTGGTGGTTGTGGTAGTGGTGGTTGTTGTAATGGTGGTGCGGTAATGGTGGTGGTAGTAGTGGTAGCTGACCTAATAGCTATTGTATAATGTATCAATGTCAGTGGTGGTAGTCGTGGTTTTGGTAGCTGACCTCACAGCTAGTGAGTATTGTATCGACCTCAGTGCTGGTGGTGGTGGCATTGGTGGTAGCTGACCTCATAGTGTACAATGTATCAACGTCATTGGTGGTAGTGGTAGTGGCAGTGGTGTGGTAGGGGTGATGGTGGTGGTAGTGGTGGTGGTAGTGGTGGTGGTAGTGGTGGTAGTGGTGTGGTAGTGGTGGTTGTCATGGCGGGTGAGTATTCATTTATTCAACATTCGCATCAGGAAAAATTGTAATTTTTCCTGACGAATCTAACCTGAGTTAAGCAGACCCACAAGACCAGTCAGTTGAGTTCCACATGAATCACACACACCTTACTACGATCACAGGTGTGGTCTTCTGGCCGCTACACCTGACTGTAGCTACGATCACAGGTGTGGTCTTCTGGCCGCTACACCTGACTGTAGCTACGATCACAGGTGTGGTCTTCTGGCCGGTACACCTGACTGTAGCTGCGATCACAGGTGTGGTCTTCTGGCCGGTACACCTGACTGTAGCTGCGATCACAGGTGTGGTCTTCTGGCCGGTACACCTGACTGTAGCTGCGATCACAGGTGTGGTCGTCTGGCCGGTACACCTGACTAGCTGCGTCAGCACCGTTACCAAGGTAGGAATCAGCAGAAGTGTGGCAAAGAGTAAATGTTTAATATATTTTCCTTCACCAAAAAAAGCTTGTAAGTATATGTACAATGTATATACACTATGTACAATGTATATACACTATGTACAATGTATATACACTATGTACAATGTTTATACACTATGTACATGTAATAAGAGCACAATAAACAGGTTATATCACAATGTACAGATCAGCTACTGTTAAAAAATAGAGAAACTCCAAGCGCTTTCATGATATATCACATTATCATGTTGATAACTTGAAAAATCACGAAAGCGCTTGGAATTTCGCTATTGTTCCACAGTGGCTGTCCTGTACACTATGTACGGAATAACAAACTGGCAACCAAGAGAGACCAAGTCAAGTGTGAGCGACCAGACTTGAGGTCTGTCTCCTAGTTTTGATTTACGAGTCCCAGAGGACACTTCACACAGAACTGGCAGACTTCCTCGTGACTGGCTGGTTGAACCAAGGTGCTAGCACAACCAGGGGGGCCCCGCTTGCTATACTCTTAGCAGCTAGTTGGCTGGGCGGGAGGGTATGCCTATATGGGTGTGTCACATGTGTCGAATAAAGTGTAATATGCTCTTAGCATAACAGGCATTGGTATTGATATGGTAACCATCTTTCTGGCGTCTAATAATTTTTCGTTTCAGGATTGTTTCAGTGAATGACCTTCCTTGTTTCAGTGAATGACCTTCCTTGTTTCAGTGAATGACCTTCCTTGTTTCAGTGAATGACCTTCCTTGTTTCAGTGAATGACCTTCCTTGTTTCAGTGAATGACCTTCCTTGTTTCAGTGAATGACCTTCCTTGTTTCAGTGAATGACCTTCCTTGTTTCAGTGAATGACCTTCCTTGTCTCAGTGAATGACCTTCCTTGTTTCAGTGAATGACCTTCCTTGTTTCAGTGAATGACCTTCCTTGTTTCAGTGAATGACCTTCCTTGTTTCAGTGAATGACCTTCCTTGTCTCAGTGAATGACCTTCCTTGTTTCAGTGAATGACCTTCCTTGTTTCAGTGAATGACCTTCCTTGTTTCAGTGAATGACCTTCCTTGTTTCAGTGAATGACCTTCCTTGTTTCAGTGAATGACCTTCCTTGTTTCAGTGAATGACCTTCCTTGTCTCAGTGAATGACCTTCCTTGTTTCAGTGAATGACCTTCCTTGTTTCAGTGAATGACCTTCCTTGTTTCAGTGAATGACCTTCCTTGTCTCAGTGAATGACCTTCCTTGTCTCAGTGAATGACCTTCCTTTTTTCAGTAAATGACCTTCCTTGTTTCAGTGAATGACCTTCCTTGTCTCAGTGAATGACCTTCCTTGTTTCAGTGAATGACCTTCCTTGTTTCAGTGAATGACCTTCCTTGTTTCAGTGAATGACCTTCCTTGTTTCAGTGAATGACCTTCCTTGTCTCAGTGAATGACCTTCCTTGTTTCAGTGAATGACCTTCCTTGTTTCAGTGAATGACCTTCCTTGTTTCAGTGAATGACCTTCCTTGTTTCAGTGAATGACCTTCCTTGTCTCAGTGAATGACCTTCCTTGTTTCAGTGAATGACCTTCCTTGTTTCAGTGAATGACCTTCCTTGTTTCAGTGAATGACCTTCCTTGTTTCAGTGAATGACCTTCCTTGTTTCAGTGAATGACCTTCCTTGTTTCAGTGAATGACCTTCCTTGTCTCAGTGAATGACCTTCCTTGTTTCAGTGAATGACCTTCCTTGTTTCAGTGAATGACCTTCCTTGTTTCAGTGAATGACCTTCCTTGTCTCAGTGAATGACCTTCCTTGTCTCAGTGAATGACCTTCCTTGTTTCAGTAATGACCTTCCTTGTTTCAGTGAATGACCTTCCTTGTCTCAGTGAATGACCTTCCTTGTTTCAGTGAATGACCTTCCTTGTTTCAGTGAATGACCTTCCTTGTCTCAGTGAATGACCTTCCTTGTCTCAGTGAATGACCTTCCTTGTCTCAGTGAATGACCTTCCTTGTTTCAGTGAATGACCTTCCTTGTTTCAGTGAATGACCTTCCTTGTTTCAGTGAATGACCTTCCTTGTTTCAGTGAATGACCTTCCTTGTCTCAGTGAATGACCTTCCTTGTCTCAGTGAATGACCTTCCTTGTCTCAGTGAATGACCTTCCTTGTTTCAGTGAATGACCTTCCTTGTTTCAGTGAATGACCTTCCTTGTTTCAGTGAATGACCTTCCTTGTCTCAGTGAATGACCTTCTTTGTCTCAGTGAATGACCTTCCTTGTCTCAGTGAATGACCTTCTTTGTCTCAGTGAATGACTTTCCTTGTCTCAGTGAATGATCTTCCTTATCTCAGTGAATGACCTTCCTTGTCACAGTGAATGACCTTTCTTGTCTCAGTGAATGACCTTCCTTGTCTCAGTGAATGACCTTCCTTGTCTCAGTGAATGACCTTCCTTGTCACAGTGAATGACCTTCCTTGTCTCAGTGAATGACCTTCCTTGTTTCAGTGAATGACCTTCCTTGTTTCAGTGAATGACCTTCCTTGTTTCAGTGAATGACCTTCCTTGTCTCAGTGAATGACCTTCCTTGTTTCAGTGAATGACCTTCCTTGTTTCAGTGAATGACCTTCCTTGTTTCAGTGAATGACCTTCCTTGTTTCAGTGAATGACCTTCCTTGTTTCAGTGAATGACCTTCCTTGTTTCAGTGAATGACCTTCCTTGTCTCAGTGAATGACCTTCCTTGTTTCAGTGAATGACCTTCCTTGTTTCAGTGAATGACCTTCCTTGTTTCAGTGAATGACCTTCCTTGTCTCAGTGAATGACCTTCCTTGTCTCAGTGAATGACCTTCCTTGTTTCAGTAAATGACCTTCCTTGTTTCAGTGAATGACCTTCCTTGTCTCAGTGAATGACCTTCCTTGTTTCAGTGAATGACCTTCCTTGTTTCAGTGAATGACCTTCCTTGTCTCAGTGAATGACCTTCCTTGTCTCAGTGAATGACCTTCCTTGTCTCAGTGAATGACCTTCCTTGTTTCAGTGAATGACCTTCCTTGTTTCAGTGAATGACCTTCCTTGTTTCAGTGAATGACCTTCCTTGTTTCAGTGAATGACCTTCCTTGTCTCAGTGAATGACCTTCCTTGTCTCAGTGAATGACCTTCCTTGTCTCAGTGAATGACCTTCCTTGTTTCAGTGAATGACCTTCCTTGTTTCAGTGAATGACCTTCCTTGTTTCAGTGAATGACCTTCCTTGTCTCAGTGAATGACCTTCCTTTTTCAGTGAATGACCTTCCTTGTTTCAGTGAATGACCTTCCTTGTTTCAGTGAATGACCTTCCTTGTTTCAGTGAATGACCTTCCTTGTTTCAGTGAATGACCTTCCTTGTCTCAGTGAATGACCTTCCTTGTTTCAGTGAATGACCTTCCTTGTTTCAGTGAATGACCTTCCTTGTTTCAGTGAATGACCTTCCTTGTCTCAGTGAATGACCTTCCTTGTCTCAGTGAATGACCTTCCTTGTTTCAGTAAATGACCTTCCTTGTTTCAGTGAATGACCTTCCTTGTTTCAGTGAATGACCTTCCTTGTTTCAGTGAATGACCTTCCTTGTTTCAGTGAATGACCTTCCTTGTCTCAGTGAATGACCTTCCTTGTCTCAGTGAATGACCTTCCTTGTCTCAGTGAATGACCTTCCTTGTTTCAGTGAATAACCTTCCTTGTTTCAGTGAATGACCTTCCTTGTTTCAGTGAATGACCTTCCTTGTCTCAGTGAATGACCTTCCTTGTCTCAGTGAATGACTTTCCTTGTCTCAGTGAATGACCTTCCTTGTCACAGTGAATGACCTTCCTTGTCTCAGTGAATGACCTTCCTTGTCACAGTGAATGACCTTCCTTGTTTCAGTGAATGACCTTCCTTGTCTCAGTGAATGACCTTCCTTGTCTCAGTGAATGACCTTCCTTGTTTCAGTGAATGACCTTCCTTGTTTCAGTGAATGACCTTCCTTGTTTCAGTGAATGACCTTCCTTGTCTCAGTGAATGACCTTCCTTGTCTCAGTGAATGACCTTCCTTGTCTCAGTGAATGACAAGTTAACAACGTCAATTCGTTATTTTCTCAGTCACAAACAGTTGAAGATTCTTGGTACTGCTGTGCCTGATTGACTGCTCAACAGTATTTTCATGCCTTATACAGCATCATTCAGTGAAGCAAGTACTAATGATTCAGTTTTTGTATCTGTAGGGAGGGATGCTGGGATCAACAATACCATTCAAGAGTTATTCTAGTTCTTTCAGTTGCATTTTATCCAGCACATGTGAGTTAGGTTGATCAGGCTCTGATCCACCATGAAGTCTGGTCACAGACCGGGCCGCGGGGGCGTTGACCCCCGGAACTCTCTCCAGGTAAACTCAAGGTAGGTAAAGAACTGTTCGCGTGACCTACTTCAGCAAGTGTCTCAGAGGAGTCTTGTGGAGTCACAGTGGCAAACAATTTTGCTGTGACAGCCACTATCAGGCGGGGTCCTGGGAGAGCACGAGTTGTGATTACCACTCTTCGTGTGGATCATATATTTCTTCCAGGGCTTCCTCTATTGCTCATCCCCCTCATCGTATAAAACGCTGCCAGAAGCAATTAGAAGGAGAAAACCACTTAGTCGTGCTACAATCTTTGCAAAATTTTTAGGGGTTACTCTCACCACTGCTTTTATCCACTGTGGTTCTTGAAAGATCACTCCTTACTCTGTTGGTAAATTTAGGCAACGTGCCTGTTCTTCTATGTACAGTAAAGATGAATTTATACATGTCTCAATATAATAATAATAATAATAATAATAATAATAATAATAATAATAATAATAATAATAATAATAATAATAATAATAATAATAATAATAATCTTTATTTCTACAAGTACAGGTACTAGGTATACAGGCCTAGCTGACATCAGTGACATACTACTATACAGAAAGTCCTTGGTTATACAAAGCAACGTAGGTCAATTTTGCCTCCAGGATGCCACCCATATCAGTCGACTAACACCCAGGTACCTATTTTACTGATAGGTGAACACGTCCTAATGTTTCCACACGTACCTGGGATCGATCCCCGGACTTCAGTGTGTGAACTCAGTATGCTAGCAATCAATCTACAGTATGGTTGACAAGAGAAATATATTTGATTTAATGACAGTTTCTTTTCCATTATTTGCACTGGAAACATGTTGCTGAAGCCTTAGTTTGCACTAGGAGGTTCAGATGTGTTGAGATGCTTTGCTGAATGCCAAAGGACATCTGAGTTATACACGAATGGCTGTGTTGTGTACGGGAGCGGCAAAGTTACCATTTGGCTTAAGTACTATTCCAGGACGAACTGATGTTGAAGGCCCAGTGTATGGGACGAGTGGTATCCTTTTATGATCAACCAGCTTATTATCTTTCATTCTCACTCTACGCCCGATGCGATGACCAGTCAAGTGTAAGTGATGTTTGTTGAACATTGTAGTTACTCCCGTACCTTGGAACATTCCTTCTCCAATAAGAGTCTGTGTAGTGTGATCAACATAATCTGCTGATCACTGTATGAATGTTGGGTATAATGGAGGTGTTCAAGTTTCCAAACTCTCCTCTTGTATGACTCAATGACAAAATAAGCAAACGTCTATGAGCCATCGTGATCCAGAAACACTGTCAACCTCTGTCCCAAATCCAAAGAGAATCAGCGCCATTATTGTCCTAGACTTCACAACCTGTAAGCTATTTTGACCTATACTAACCTGCTTGATATTGTTGTTATCAGTGTTTCTACGAACTAACGAAGAAGTGGAGTAAGATACCGTCTCCCTCTTTCTAGATCTCTGACGTCTTCGACCGTCGGATACTCCTCGAGTGTGTGTGTGTGTGTGTGTGTAATCACCTATTTGTACTCACCTATTTGTGGTTGCAGGGGTCGAGTCATAGCTCCTGACCCCGCCTCTTCACTGATTGCTACTAGGTCCTCTCTCTCCCTGCTCCATGAGCTTTATCAAACCTCGTCTTAAAACTAGGCTATTCCACTTCCTGACAACTCTATGACTGAAGAAATACTTCCTAACATCTCTTTGTCTCATAGGAGTCTTCAACTTCCAATTGTGACCCCTTGTTTCTGTGTCCCCTCTCTGGAACATCTTGTCTCTGTCCACCTTATCTATTCCTCGCAGTATTTTATATGTCGTTATCATGTCTACCCTAACCCTCCTGTCCTCTAGTGTCGTCAGGCCGATTTCCCTTAACCTTTCTTCGTAGGACAATCCCCTTAGCTCTGGGACTAGTATTCTTGCAAACCTTTGCACTTTCTCTAGTTTCTTGACGTGCTTGACCAGGTGTGGGTTCCAAACTGGTGCTGCATACTCCAGTATGGGCCTGACGTATATGGTGTACAGAGTCCTGAACGATTCCTTAGTGAGGTATTGGAACGCTATTCTTAGGTTTGCCAGTATGCTGCAGCAGTTATCTGATTAATGTGTGCCTCAGGAGATGTGCTCGGTATTATACTCACCCCAAGATCTTTTTCCTTGAGTGAGGTTTGCAGTCTTTGGCCACCTAGACTATCCTCTGTCTGCGGTCTTCTTTGCCCTTCCCCGATCTTCATGACTTTACATTTGGCAGGGTTAAATTCAAAGATCCAGTTACTGGACCAGGCTTGTAGCCTGTCCAGGTCTCTTTGTAGTCCTGCCTGATCCTCGACTGATTTAATTCTTTTCATTAACTTCACATCATCTGCAAACAGGGACACTTCTGAGTCTATCCCTTCTGTTATGTCATTCACATATACCAAAAACAGTACCGGTCCCAGGACTGACCCTTGTGGAACCCCACTCATCACAGGTGCCCACTCTGACACCTCGTCACGTACCATGACTCGTTGTTGCCTCCCTGTCAGATATTCTCTGATCCATTGCAGTGCATTTCCTGTTACGTGTGCCTCATCCTCTAGCTTTTGCATTAACCTCTTGTGAGGAACTGTGTCGAACGCCTTCTTGCAGTCCAAGAAAATGTAGTCTATCCACCCCTCTCTCTCGTGTCTTACTTCTGTTACCTTGTCATAAAACTCCAGTAGGTTTGTGACACAGGATTTTCCTTCCCTGAAACCGTGCTGGTTGTCGTTTATAAGCTTGTGTCTTTCTAGGTGCTCCACCACTCTCCTCCTGATGATCTTCTCCATGACTTTGCATACTATACACGTCAGTGACACAGGTCTGTAATTTAATACCTCATGTCTGTCTCCTTTCTTAAAAATTGGGACTACATTTGCCATCTTCCACACCTCAGGTAGTTGCCCAGTTTCAATGGATGTGTTGAAGATTTTTGTTAGTGGCACACTCAACATCTCTGCTTCCTCTCTAAGGACCCACGGAGAAATGTTGTCAGGTGCCACCGCTTTTGAGGTATCGAGTTCACATAGCAGCTTCTTCACTTCCTCCTCGGTTGTGTGTATTTCATCCAGCACTTGTTGGTATACCTCCCTATTCTGAATTCCTGGAGTCCTTCCTGTTTCCTCTGTAAAGACTTCTTTAAATCTCATGTTGAGCTCCTCACATACCTCTTGGTCGTTTCTTGTGCACTCCCCACCTTCCTTCCTCAGCCTGATTACCTGGTTCTTGACTGTTGTTTTCCTCCTGATGTGCCTATACAACAGCTTCGAGTCAGACTTGACTTTTGATGCTATATCATTTTCGTATTGTCACTGAGCCTCCCTTCTTACCTGTGCATATTCGTTTCTGGCTCTTCGGCTAATCTCTTTATTTTCCTGGGTCCTTTGTCTTCTGTAATTTTTCCATTCTCTAGTGCACTTAGTTTTTGCCTCCCTACACCTTTGGGTGAACCAAGGACTCGTTCTGGACTACCCATTACTTCTGTTTTCCTTGGGGACAAACCTCTCCTCTGCCTCTTTGCATTTGGTTGTCACATATTCCATCATTTCTTTTACTGGTTTTCCTGTCAATTCCCTTTCCCACTGAACGTCTTGTAGGAAGTTCCTCATGCCTGTGTAGTCCCCCTTTTGTAGTTTCGTTTCTCCCTTCCTATTCATGCTCCCCTCTCCACTTGTAGCTCAACTATATAATCAAAACACAGAACGAAATGATCACTAGGTCCAAGGGGCCTTTCATACGTGATATCCTCGATGTCCGAACTACTCAAGGTGAATACTAGGTCCAGTCTTGCTGGATCATCCTCACCTCTCTCTCTGGTAGTGTCTCTAACATGTTGATGCATGAGGTTTTCTAGTACCACATCCATCATCTTGGCTCTCCATGATTCAGGACCACCGTGGGGCTCCAGGTTTTCGCAATCAATCTCTTTGTGATTGAAATCACCCATAACTAGCAACTTTGCTCTCCCTGTGTGGGCTCTTCTGGCCACCTCGGCTAGTGTGTCTACCATTGCTCTTTTGCTCTCGTCGTATTCTTCTCTTGGCCTCCTGCAGTTCTGTGGCCGGTTGTACATTACAGCAATTACCACCTTATGGCCCTCAGACTGGATTGTTCCTACTATGTAGTCCCTTTCGCCCATTCCATCCATTCCTTCCACTTCCTCAAATCCCCACCGGTTTTTAATGAGCAGTGCAACTCCTCCCACCCCTCTGCTCCCTCTATCTTTCCTGAGGATTTGATATCCGGGTGGAAAGATTGCATCTGTTATCATCCTGGAGTTTCGTTTCTGTGAGTGCTATTATGTCTGGGGATGTCTCCTTTATTCTTTCATGCCACTCCTCACATTTATTTGTTATACCATCTGCATTTGTATACCAAACCTTAATACTTCTTTTTTAAAACCGTAGTCAGGGTGGTACATTGGGGTTGGGAAAGTGGGAGACCTGATGAGGAACTATGGGTGGTTGGTGTGAAGGGGGAGTTTGTAATGAGGTGGGTGGAAGCATTGGGTATGGCATGTGTGTTTTGGTTTAGATTGTTTGGTTGTATTGGGGTTGTCCAGGTTGGGGGACATCTGAAGGTATTTGAACATCCTCCTGAGTCTGGGTTCTCCTGTCCATCTCTCTTTCCTCCTTTTGTATTTGTATCCTCTCTTTCAGTTTCTGTCTTTCTTCTCGCGTTCTGTCGCGGTCGAGATACACATTCCGGTAATCTGACAAATCCCTTAGTCTTGCTTTCTCCTGCAGAATCCTGTTTCGAGTCAATTCCGCCTTGAAAATTACTATGACTGGCCGGATTCTTCCTCTTGCAAATCCCCCTATTCTCAGAAAATTTGCCAGCTGGGTCATGTCATCTCCTATTGCTTTCATGATGCTTTCAATCACTTTTTTCTCCCCTTGACTTCTTGCTTCATAAGTTTTCCCTTCAGCTTCCCTGAGCCCATAAATAAAGACTGATCTTTCTCTTTCATTCTCCCACTGCCTATCCCTATGTAACCCCTGATTCGATTTAGTTGCCTCCATTGCAGCATTCCTTTCTTCACTGTCTGTTATGTATGTGTGTGTGTGTGTGTGTGTGTTGTTTCTCAAATCTCTTCTCGTATAATCTTGTCAACAACGGTTACAATCCTATCTGTTTCAGGAGACAAATTTTCCTCACTTTCTATCTGGATATCATTTGTCACTGGTAATGAAATCTTCCATATTTCACAACACAACACATTCTTCTTTCCTCTGATTTGAGCACAAGAGACTTGACCACCACAGTGTTACTGAGGCTGCTGCTTCAGTCCTTAACTCCTGTAAACAGTATAATCTCCTGATAGTTCAGTCATGTGTGAGAAAGTGTTATACTACCCCAAGGTGGTGATGTCTAGACTACACAGTGGTGGTGATGTCTAGACTACACAGTGGTGGTGATGTCTAGACTACACAGTGGTGGTGATGTCTAGACTACACAGTGGTGGTGATGTCTAGACTACACAGTGGTGGTGATGTCTAGACTACACAGTGGTGGTGATGTCTAGACTACACAGTGGTGGTGATGTCTAGACTACACAGTGGTGGTGATGTCTAGACTACACAGTGATGGTAATGTCTAGACTACACAGTGGTGGTGATGTCTAGACTACACAGTGGTGGTGATGTCTAGACTAAACAGTGGTGGTGATGTCTATACTACACAGTGGTGGTGATGTCTATACTACACAGTGGTGGTGATGTCTAGACTACACAGTGGTAGTGATGTCTAGACTACACAGTGATGGTAATGTCTAGACTACACAGTGGTAGTGATGTCTAGACTACACAGTGGTGGTGATGTCTAGACTAGACAGTAGTGGTGATGTCTAGACTAGACAGTGGTGGTGATGTCTAGACTACACAGTGGTGGTGATGTCTAGACTACACAGTGGTGGTGATGTCTAGACTACACAGTGGTGGTGATGTCTAGACTACACAGTGGTGGTGATGTCTATACTACACAGTGGTGGTGATGTCTAGACTACACAGTGGTGGTGATGTCTAGACTACACAGTGATGGTGATGTCTAGATTACACAGTGGTGGTGATGTCTAGACAACACAGTGGTGGTGATGTCTATACTACACAGTGGTGGTGATGTCTATACTACACAGTGGTGGTGATGTCTATAATACACAGTGGTGGTGATATCTATACTACACAGTGGTGGTGATGTATATACTACACAGTGGTGGTGATGTATATGCTACACAGTGGTGGTGATGTCTATACTACACAGTGGTGGTGATGCCTAGACTACACAGCGGTGGTGATGTCTAGACTACACAGTGGTGGTGATGTCTAGACTACACAGTGGTTGTGATGTCTATACTACACAGTGGTGGTGATGTCTATACTACACAGTGGTGGTGATGTCTATACTACACAGTGGTGGTGATGTCTATACTACACAGTGGTGGTGATGTCTATACTACACAGTGGTGGTGATATCTATACTACACAGTGGTGGTGATGTCTAGACTACACAGTGGTGGTGATGCCTAGACTACACAGTGGTGGTGATGTCTATACTACACAGTGGTGGTGATGTCTATACTACACAGTGGTGGTGATATCTATACTACACAGTGGTGGTGATGTCTATACTACACAGTGGTGGTGATATTAACTACACAGTGGTGGTGATGTCTATACTACACAGTGGTGGTGATCTAACTACACAGTGGTGGTGATGTCTATACTACACAGTGGTGGTGATGTCTATACTACACAGTGGTGGTGATGTCTATACTACACAGTGGTGGTGATGTCTATACTACACAGTGGTGGTGATGTCTATACTACACAGTGGTGGTGATGCCTAGACTACACAGCGGTGGTGATGTCTAGACTACACAGTGGTGGTGATGTCTAGACTACACAGTGGTGATGCTATCACAGGGGGTGATGTTGACTCACAGTGGTGGTGATGTCTAACTACACAGTGGTGGTGATGTCTATACTACACAGTGGTGGTGATTCATACTACACAGTGGTGTATCCTAGCACACAGTGGTGGTGATGTCTATACTACACAGTGGTGGTGATGTCTATACTACACAGTGGTGGTGATATCTATACTACACAGTGGTGGTGATGTCTATACTACACAGTGGTGGTGATGTCTATACTACACAGTGGTGGTGATTCTATACTACACAGTGGTGGTGATGTCTATACTACACAGTGGTGGTGATGTCTATACTACACAGTGGTGGTGATGTCTATACTACACAGTGGTGGTGATGTCTATACTACACAGTGGTGGTGATATCTATACTACACAGTGGTGGTGATGTCTATACTCACAGTGGTGGTGATATCTATACTACACAGTGGTGGTGATGTCTATACTACACAGTGTGGTGATATCTATACTACACAGTGGTGGTGATATCTATACTACACAGTGGTGGTGATGTCTATACACACAGTGGTGGTGATATCTATACTACACAGTGGTGGTGATGTCTATACTACACAGTGGGTGATTCTATACTACACAGTGGTGGTGATGTCTATACTACACAGTGGTGGTGATGTCTATACTACACAGTGGTGGTGATGTCTATACTACACAGTGGTGGTGATTCTATACTACACAGTGGTGGTGATGTCTATACTACACAGTGGTGGTGATGTCTATACTAACAGTGGTGGTGATATTATACTACACAGTGGTGGTGATGTCTATACTACACAGTGGTGGTGATTCTATACTACACAGTGGTGGTGATGTCTATACTACACAGTGGTGGTGATGTCTATACTACACAGTGGTGGTGATGTCATACTACACAGTGGTGGTGATGTCTATACTACAGTGGTGGTGATATCTATACTACACAGTGGTGGTGATGTCTATACTACACAGTGGTGGTGATGTCTATACTACACAGTGGTGGTGATATCTATACTACACAGTGGTGGTGATGTCTATACTACACAGTGGTGGTGATGTCTATACTACACAGTGGTGGTGATGTCTATACTACACAGTGGTGGTGATGTCTATACTACACAGTGGTGGTGATATCTATACTACACAGTGGTGGTGATGTCTATACTACACAGTGGTGGTGATGTCTATACTACACAGTGGTGGTAATGTGACTGATAAGTAGAGGGTGTAACAAACACTCTCAGGCTGTCTGTATAATGACTCGATACAGTCATTCATTTCTACCTTCACTGGTCGACCAACAGGTGTTGAGGTTGGTGAGTCAGGCGTGAATGCCTGCTACCAACCAAGGTGGTATCACTGCTGCCAATCAAGATGGTATCAACACTGCTGCTACCAACGAAGGTCGTATCAACACTGCTGCTACCAACCAAGATGGTATCAACACTGCTGCTACCAACCAATTTGGTATCAACACTGCTGCTACCAACCAAGATGGTATCAACACTGCTGCTACCAACCAAGGTGGTATCAACACTGCTGCTACCAACCAAGATGGTATCAACACTGCTGCTACCAACCAAGGTGGTATCACTGCTGCCAATCAAGATGGTATCAACACTGCTGCTACCAACGAAGGTGGTATCAACACTGCTGCTACCAACCAAGATGGTATCAACACTGCTGCTACCAACCAAGGTGGTATCAACACTGCTGCTACCAACCAAGATGGTATCGACACTGCTGCTACCAACGAAGGTGGTATCAACACTGCTGCTGCCAACAAATCGATACATCACACAAGTCGTGTTTGAACCTCATTTGCCCACCAGTCCGTCAGATTGTAGCAGTCCCTCACAATGGTATTTCTGATGGGAATGTTTCGTGCAAGTATTACAGGGCCTCTGTCTGGATCATGGGGTCAACATATGCATTTTTTTCCACCAGCTGAGTGTTTTCTCATTGGAAGACCTCGGTCGGATTTACATGGTTCATCACCATACCCACGGTGTGGGGTAGTCAAACGAATACAGAGGTACATAATGGGTCCAGGCACTGGGATGCAAAGTTTTGATAACTGGACAAGTTACAGTAGTAATGAACTTTTTACATGTTTAAATCTGGTTACAATCGTAATGAGTGATTCATGAGTCTGGTTACACACGCCAAAGAAAGTGGTAACGCGTTATTTGCAATGAACAAAGTCAGGGTACTTTTCCAGAATGATTTGTAATATACCACAGTGGATAAAATATTTTGACATTTCTTGAATATTCCTGAGCGAGTTGTCTCTGAATTCATTAATTTGATCACATCATCCCAGCACATAATGACGCAAGGTGTGACAATTGTCTGTCTGACGAAGTTTACATTTAGTTCAGTTTCTCAAGTCTACATTATATGGTGGTGGGGATTTAACCCTCAAGAGATACTGATAACCCAGCCGAGTTATCAGTATCTCTTGGGGGTAGTGACATCCAATAGTCTGCCTATTTTGTTGGATGTACCACAGATATGTGGCTCCTCGTGCATGATAGTGATGTTAGATAGACTGACTGGTATCAGTCATACCTGTGTCTGGCTTTTGACACAAGCATGCCAAAATTTATACTTAAGCAGTTGAGAGCATTTACGGATGATAAAGAATCAGTTACAACCTTAGATACATGGAGAGATTTAAGTGCAAGGAGTATGACAAACAGTTCAGCTTGTAGAGGCCCAGTTATTGATGCGTGTTCCCATTTCCTTATGAGATCCATCACTCTGCATGACAGCAGCAGCACTCCCAGCTGCACCAGTGGCTAGTGAACAGAACCATCAACATAAATAATTTGTTAAAGAGTGTGTTCTGTGACTAAGTCATCGATACAGCTTAAGGCATCCTGCGTGGCTTCAAGGAGAAGCTTTGGTTGGGATTTAAGAAGTCTTTTGGAAGGAAAGGGAGGGATAGTGGTTTGGAATGGGGTAATTTCCCATGGAGCGGGGAAGTGTCGCTGTTGCCTTACTTGACATAGATCTTGTATCTGGTTCATGCGGAGGTCAGTCCCAGTTTTTACGATCCATCTGGAGAAGTGTTCACCAGTGCTGAGGAAAGTTTGGAGGGCTTCTGTGCAAGTTTTTGAATGGGCTTACCTGAGCATACTGACCCCAATGAGGACATTTCTTTCAGTGACACGATCTCTGATACTTGGCATATCAAGCTATTTTCGACATATTTAGAATTTTGGCAGTAAGACGACATCCTAAATGATCGCCATTGCTTTGTTTTGCAGTGTTTCCAGCCCTCCCAAGCTTCCAGTCTGACACACGAGCAAGTAGTGGTGCGGCGTAATCAATAATCTAATATAAGTAAAATGCATCATTTTCACAATTTTAACATTAGCACCATACCTGGGATGAAAACCTGGTATTGTGCTTATGTTAAAATTGTGAAAATGGTGTATTTTGTTTATAGCGGCCCGTTGCTGCTCTTTTGAAATTACCGTCTATCTCTGCTGGCAAATAACATGTACGAGAACCTTGCCCACTAGTGAGGTTTGAACCTTGCCCACTAGTGAGGTTTGAACCTTGCCCACTAGTGAGGTTTGAACCTTGCCCACTAGTGAGGTTTGAACCTTGCCCACTAGTGAGGTTTGAACCTTGCCCACTAGTGAGGCTTGAACCTTGCCCACTAGTGAGGCTTGAACCTTGCCCACTAGTGAGGCTTGAACCTTGCCCACTAGTGAGGTTTGAACCTTGCTCACTAGTGAGGTTTGAACCTTGCCCACTAGTGAGGTTTGAACCTTGCCCACTAGTGAGGCTTGAACCTTGCCCACTAGTAAGGCTTGAACCTTGTCTGGACGGTAAGAGTGCAGTTCACTGTCTCCACCACTCTGACAGCATATCAAGACCCTTGCTGTCAACTATTACTGGATCCTGAGTCTGGAGATGTTCTTGATAAATAACAAAGTATTCATCAGACAAGACAAGAACATCAACACCAGCACCAGCCTCTGATGCTTGTTCTTCACTGTGTTCACTCACACCAGCATTGTTCACGTCACATCACATTCACCATCGCCAAAGATCACAATAAAGAACAATAACATGTAAGTTATTTCAACAGCTGTTTTACTACTCACTACAATTCCTTCATGTCTTCTTCGGCATGTCAGTGACGCAAATAAATTGCTGTGGTTATCGACGTCGTCAAAAAAAGAAATGTCATTCGGGTTCTCTTATGGTCGTCCATAAACGTACTTAATAAACAATAGAACAACGTTGCCAGGGGGAAAAAAACGTTGCCACGGAAAAAAAAAATCCCGAAAAAGAATCAATGGGGAATTTTAATATGCTCTCCAGGGTAAATTCCCGCACCACACGACACCAGAATTATTCCCATGGGGATTTTTTTCCAGGTTGGGCCTAAATTTTTTGGCTCTCCCGCCAGAGTGTATCTGGACGCTGACACTGACAACATTGTTGGCACTGACAACACTGTCTTGTTGGCACTGACAATACTGTCTTGTTGGCACCTTGATTCCCACTACAGTGCTTGCCCGGGAATCAGCCAGTAGTGTCAGCACGTTGATAGCCATCACCACATGGCCTCCCTGGGTATCAGCCAGTAGCGTCAACACCTTGATACAACCACGACAGAGCCTGTCTGGGCATCAGAAAGTAGTGTCAGCACCTTGATTCCCCTATCACAGTGCTTGTATGGGTATCAGCCAGTAGTGTCAGCACCTTGATACCTCACCTCAGGCCTGCCTGGGTATCAGCCAGTAGTGTCAGTACCTTGATACCTCCAGCACAGTGCTTGTATGGGTATCAGCCAGTAATGTCAGCACCTTGATTCCCCTATCACAGTGCTTGTATGGGTATCAGCCAGTAGTGTCAGCACCTTGATACCCCACCTCAGGGCCTGCCTGGGTATCAGCCAGTAGTGTCAGTACCTTGATACCTCCAGCACAGTGCTTGGCATTATATCAGCCAGTAGTGTCAGCACTTTGATACCTCCACCACAGTGCTTATCTGGGTGCCAGCCAGTAGTGTCAGCACATTGATGCCTCCAGCATGGTGCTTGTCTGGGTGTCAGCCAGTAGTGTCAGCACATTGATGCCTCCAGCACAGTGCTTGTCTGGGTGCCAGCCAGTAGTGTCAGCACATTGATGCCTCCAGCACAGTGCTTGTCTGGGTGTCAGCCAATAGTGTCAGCACATTCATGCCTCCAGCATGGTGCTTGCCTGGGTGTCAGACAATAGTATCAGCACATTGATACCTCCACCAATAGAGCGTAAATATAATGTGAGGGACCTGGGAGTGGTAATGTCTGAGGATCTCACTTTCAAGGATCACAACAGTGCCACGATTACAACTGCAAAGAAAATGATAGGATGGATAATGAGAACGTTCAAAACAAGAGATGCCAAGCCATTGATGATCCTTTTCAAATCACTTGTTCTCTCTAGGCTGGAATATTGCTGTACATTAACATCTGGCTGTCTTCAAGAAGGCACTGGACAGGCACCTAAAGTCAGTACCTGTCCAACCGAGCTGTGGTTCGTACGTCAGTTTGCGTGCGGCCAGCAGTAGCAGTCTGGTTGATCAGACCCTGATCCACCATGAGGCCTGGTCTCAGACCAAGCCGCGGGGGCACTGACCCCCGAAACCCTCTCCAGGTAAACTTCGTTGAAAGGAGGTGAAATTGCAGACCTAGAGAGTGCACAGAGAACCTTTACTGCACATATAAGTTCTATCAAACACCTCAACTACTGGGAACGCCTGGAAGCACTTGAAGCACCCGAATGAAAAGTTGGGGCGCTTCACTAAAAGAAAACACTATAAGTGTCCGGGGCCCAAGACTGTTCAACAGCCTCCCACCAGGCATAAGAGGAATTACCAATAGGCCCCTGGCTGCCTTCAAGAGGGAGCTGGACAGATACTGAAAGTTGGTGACCCATCAACCGGGTTGTGGTTCGTACGTTGGACTATGTGCGGCCAGCAGTAACAGCCTGGTTGATCAGGCCCTGATCCACCGAGAGGCCTTGTTCTGGACCTGGCTGCGGGGGCGTTGTTCCCCGGAATACCCTCCAGGTAGACTCCAGGTAGGTAGACCACAGTGCTTTCCTGGGTGTCAGCCAGTAGTGTCAGCACATTGATGCCTCCAGCACAGTGGTTGCCTAGGTGTCAGCCAGTAGTGTCAGCACATTCATGCCTCCACCACAGTGCTTGCCTGGGTGTCAGCCAGTAGTGTCAGCACATTGATGCCTCCACCACAGTGCTTGCCTGGGTGTCAGCCAGTAGTGTCAGCACATTGATGCCTCCACCACAGTGCTTGCCTAGGTGTCAGCCAGTAGTGTCAGCACATTCATGCCTCCACCACAGTGCTTGCCTGGGTGTCAGCCAGTAGTGTCAGCACATTGATGACTCCAGCACAGTGCTTGCCTAGGTGTCAGCCAGTAGTGTCAGCACATTCATGCCTCCAGCACAGTGCTTGCATGGGTGTCAGCCAGTAGTGTCAGCACATTGATGCCTCCACCACAGTGCTTGCCTGGGTGTCAGCCAGTAGTGTCAGCACATTGATGCCTCCACCACAGTGCTTGCCGGGTGTCAGCCAGTAGTGTCAGCACATTGATGCCTCCACCACAGTGCTTGCCGGGTGTCAGCCAGTAGTGTCAGCACATTCATGCCTCCACCACAGTGCTTGCCTGGGTGTCAGCCAGTAGTGTCAGCACATTCATGCCTCCAGCACAGTGGTTGCCTGGATGTCAGCCAGTATTGTCAGCACATTCATGCCTCCAGCACGGTGCTTGACTGGATGTCAGCCAGTAGTGTCAGCACATTGATGCCTCCAGCACGGTGCTTGACTGGGTGTCAGCCAGTATTGTCAGCACATTGATGCCTCCAGCACGGTGCTTGACTGGGTTTCAGCCAGTAGTGTCAGCACATTGATGCCTCCAGCACGGTGCTTGACTGGGTGTCAGCCAGTATTGTCAGCACATTGATGCCTCCAGCACGGTGCTTGACTGGGTGTCAGCCAGTAGTGTCAGCACATTGATGCCTCCAGCACGGTGCTTGAGTGGGTGTCAGCCAGTAGTGTCAGCACATTGATGCCTCCAGCACGGTGCTTGAGTGGGTGTCAGCCAGTAGTGTCAGCACATTGATGCCTCCAGCACGGTGCCTGACTGGGTGTCAGCCAGTAGTGTCAGCACATTGATGCCTCCAGCACGGTGCCTGACTGGGTGTCAGCCAGTAGTGTCAGCACATTGATGCCTCCAGCACGGTGCCTGACTGGGTGTCAGCCAGTAGTGTCAGCATCTGGTCTGAAACTCTAAGGACAACAAACTCCACATTTCAGTTACTCGATTCTGAGAAAATAAAAAAAAATCCTGATGACGCGGTCTTGATCCGAGGAAATGGAGCTCTTTTCACGAATCATGGGCTAAAAATCTTGATACGAGGAAATGGAGCTATACCGCAGGAGCAGGGGAGTTTACGTAGCTCTGAGTATGAGCGGCTGTGAGTATCAGCAACAGCAGCACCAGCATCAGTAGCACCACCAGCGCCAACAGCAGCACCAGCACCAACAGCAGCACCAACACCAATAGCAACAACACCAGCAGCACCAGGAGCACCAGCATTAACAGCAGCACCAGCAGCACCTGCACCAGGGGCACCAGCACCAACAGCAGCACAAGCAGCACCAGCAGCAGCACCAGCTGCACAAGCAGCACCAGCAGCAGCTAAATCAGTAGCACAAGCTGCACCAGTAGCACCAGCTACACCAGCAGCACTAGCACCAGCAGCACCAACAGCACTAGCACCAGCAGCACCAACACCAGCAGCACCAGAAGCAGCACCAGCATCAGCACCACCACTCCAGCAGCTGCAGCAGCACCACAACTTCCAGTACCACCAGCATCAACTGCACCAGCACACCAGCAGCAGCACTAGCACCAGCAGCAGCACCAGCAGCAGCAACACAAGCACCAGCATCACCAGCAGTACTAGATGCACCAGCACACCAGCAGCAGCAGCAGCACAAGCAGCACCAACAGCACAAGCACCAGCAACACCAGAACCAACATCAGCAGCACCAGTTGCACAAGCACACCAAGAGCAGCACCAGCAACATCAGTGTTGCATGCAAAGAGTATGTAACCTTTATTCGGAGCATGTTAAACACACCCACATAGGCTCCCCTCCAACCAGCGAACCATCGTTAAGGGTTTGGTGATGGGGCCCCATTATCAAATCAACGACTCGGTTCAGCCAATTAAAATGTGAGTTTAACAATGACAAAGGTGACGTGGATACCACTCGCAGTTTGTCATTGGAATTCCTGCATAGAGCTGGTTGTGGAAGGTTGTTTGTCTTTTGGCTGATGTTTTGCCTTGACAACCGTGGCGTGCACTAATACTACTCTGTCTGTATATAGTGAACATATTTGTAAAAAGCCCTTTTCTATTTACTTGGTGAAGGAAAAGACAAAAAGTCTTATATATTAATCTAACTGCTTGGTGAAGGAAATACAAATTCAAAGCATCTTCTACTGTGTTTCTTTGTTCCAACCTCCCTTTTACACTCAGGTTAACAGGCCATTGAACCTGAGGTTGTAATAATCAGCACCAGCAGCACCAGCATCAGCAACACCAGCACCAGCAGCACCAGCTGCACCAGCAGCTTCAGCACCAGCAGCACCAGCATCAGCAACACCAGCATCAGCAACACCAGCAGCAGCAGCAGCATCAGCACCGGCAGCACCAGCTGAACCAGCAGCACCAGCAGCATCAGCAGCACTAGCAGCAGCATCACCAGCAGCATCAACACCACCACCACCAGCACCAGCAGCATCAGCATCACCAGCAGCATCAGCAGCACCAGCAGTAGCACCAGCATCAGCAACACCAGCAGCAACAGCATCAGCAGCACCACCAGCATCAGCAGCACCAGCAGCATCAACACCACCACCAGCAGCACCAGCAGCATCAGCATCACCAGCAGCATCAGCAGCACCAGCAGTAGCATCAGCATCAGCAACACCAGCAGCAATAGCATCACCAGCACCAGCAGCATTAGCAGCACCAGCATCAGCATCACCAGCAGCATCAACACCACCACCAGCAGCATCACCAGCACCAGCAGTAGCACCAGCATCAGCAGCACCAGCAACAGCAGCAGCAGCACCAGAATCAGCACCAGCAACAGCAGCACCAGCAACAGCAGCAACAGCAGCAGCAGCACCAGCACCAGCAACAGCAGCAGCAGCAACAGCAGCAGCAGCAACAGCAGCAGCAGCAGCAGCACCAGCAGCAGCAACAGCAGCAGCAGCAACAGCAGCAACAGCAGCAACAGCAGCAACAACAGCAGCAACAGCAACAGCAGCAGCAGCAACAGCATCAGCAGCAGCAGCAACAGCAGCAGCAGCAGTACCAGCAAAAGCAGCACAAGCAGCAGCAGCACCAGCAAAAGCAGCACAAGCAGCAGCAGCACCAGCAACAATAACAACAGCAGCACCAGCAACAGCAGCACCAGCAGCAGCACCAGCAACAGCAGCACCAGCAACAGCAGCACCAGCAACAGCAGCACCAGCAACAGCAGCACCAGCAACATCAGGAGCACCAGCAACAGCAGCACCAGCACCATCAGCAGCACCAGCAACATCAGCAGCACCAGCAACATCAGCAGCACCAGCAACAGCAGCACCAGCAACAGCAGCAATGCAACATCAGCAGCACCAGCAACATCAGCAGCACCAGCAACAGAAGCAGCACCAGCACCATCAGGAGCACCAGCAACAGCAGCACCAGCAACAGCAGCACCAGCAACAGCAGCAACAGCAGCACCAGCAACAGAAGCACCAGCAACAGCAGCACCAGCACCAGCAACAGCAGCACCAGCAACAACAACAGCAGCAGCAGCAGCACCAGCAACAGCAGCAGCAGCACCAGCACCAGCAACAGCAGCACCAGCAACAGCAGCAGCACCAGCAGCAGCACCAACAACAGCAGCAGCAGCAGCACCAACAACAGCAGCAGTACCAGCAACAGCAGCAACAGCAGCAACAGCACCAGCAACAGCAGCACCAGCAACAACAGCAGCAGCAGCACCAGCAACAGCAGCACCCGCAACAACAGCAGCAGCACCACCACCACCAGCAACAACAACAGTAGCATCAGCATCAGCAGCACCAGCAGCACATTAATAAAAAAAACATCATTAGTTATATTTGGCATAGTTAAAAAAGTCGTGTAATTCATCACGTGTCGGAGGCAATACGGATGTCAACCTCGGTTGCCATGGAAACCCAAATATAGATGGCAAAGGGGCACCACCGTTAGTTTTAATATATATGAAGCACTGGCCTCGACAAGTGATCACCAGGACGTTGAATTTTACTGCATAAAAAAGTCGCTTTGACGCCATCAAGGTCTGAGTGAGGACCACCTGACTTATTGTGATTAAATTTGATTTTGTGAGTGTGGGAGTGAGTGTGGGAGTGAGTGTGGGAGTGAGTGTGGGAGTGAGTGTGGGAGTGAGTGTGGGAGTGAGTGTGGAAGAGTGTGTGGGAGTGAGTGTGTGAGAGTGTAGGGGCAAGTGTGGGAGTGAGTGTGGTAGTGAGTGTGGGAGAGTGTGGGGGCAAGTGTGGGAGTGAGTGTGGGAGAGTGTGGGAGAGTGTGGGAGCAAGTGTGGGAGTGAGTGTGGGAGAGTGTGGGGGCAAGTGTAAGAGTGAGTGTGGGAGAGTGTGTGGGAGTCAGTCTGGGAGTGAGTGTGGGAGAGTGTGGGGGCAAGTGTGGGAGTGAATGTGGCTGGGAGTGTGGGAGCGAGTGTAGGAGTGAGTGTGGGAGTGAGTGTGGGAGTGAGTGTGGGAGAGTGTGGGGGCAAGCGTGGGAGTGAATGTGGGGTGGGAGTGTGTGAGGAGGAGTGTGGGAGTGAGTGTGGGAGGGGTGTGGTGAGTTGAGTGTGTGGGAGTGAGTGTGGGAGTGAGTGTGGGAGTGAGTGTGGGAGTGAGTGTTGGAGTGAGTGTGGGAGTGAGTGTAGGGAGTGAGTGTGGGAGTGAGTGTGGGAGTGAGTGTGGTTGCAAGTGTGGGAGTGAATGTGGCTGGGAGTGTGAGAGCGAGTGTGGGAGTGAGTGTGGGAGTGAGTGTGGGAGAGTGTGGGTTCAATTGTGGGAGTGAGTGTGGGAGTGAGTATGGGAGTGAATGTGGGAGTGAGTGTTGGAGTGAGTGTGGGAGTGAGTGATGGGAGAGTGTGGGAGTGAGTGTGGGAGGAGTGTGGGAGTGAGTGTGGTTGCAAGTGTGGGAGTGAAGGCTGAGAGTGTGAGGCAGTGTGGGAGTGAGTGTGGGGTAGATGGGAGAGTGTGGGTTCATTGGAGAGTTGGGATGAGTGGTAGGTAGAGGAGGAAATGGAGAGTGTGTGTCTGCCATGGCAGGTTAACAAATGATGACTGGTAATTAATGGAAGTTTGTTTCCCCTCACCTGACCTGACTAATTAGTCAAGTTGAATCATTGCCCGCACTTACCATGCAACATTACTGCAACACTGCACTTACCATGCAACATTACTGCAACACTGCACTTACCATGCAACATTACTGCAACACTGCACTTACCATGCAACATTACTGCAACACTTCACTTACCATGCAACATTACTGCAACACTGCACTTACCATGCAACATTACTGCAACACTGCACTTACCATGCAACATTACTGCAACACTGCACTTACCATGCAACATTACTGCAACACTGCACTTACCATGCAACATTACTGCAACACTACACTTACCATGCAACATTACTGCAACACTGCACTTACCATGCAACATTACTGCAATATCAGCAACCTACACTTATCATGCAACATTACTGCAACACTACACTTAACATGCAACATTACTGCAACACTGCACTTACCATGCAACATTACTGCAACACTGCACTTACCATGCAACATCACTGCAACACTACACTTACCATGCAACATTACTGCAACACTGCACTTACCATGCAACATTACTGCAACACTACACTTACCATGCAACATTACTGCAACACTACACTTAACATGCAACATTACTGCAACATCAGCAACACTACACTTACCATGAAACAATACTGCAACACTACACTTAACATGCAACATTACTCCAACACTGCACTTACCATGCAACATTACTGCAATATCAGCAACCTACACTTATCATGCAACATTACTGCAACACTACACTTAACATGCAACATTACTGCAACACTGCACTTACCATGCAACATTACTGCAACACTGCACTTACCATGCAACATTACTGCAACACTGCACTTACCATGCAACATTACTGCAACACTGCACTTACCATGCAACATTACTGCAACACTGCACTTACCATGCAACATTACTGCAACACTACACTTAACATGCAACATTACTGCAACACTGCACTTACCATGCAACATTACTGCAACACTACACTTACCATGCAACATTTCACTTAAGCAACATTACTGCAACACTACACTTAACACGCAACATTACTGCAACACTACACTTACCATGCAACATTACTGCAACACTACACTTAACATGCAACATTACTGCAACATCAGCAACACTACACTTACCATGAAACAATACTGCAACACTACACTTACCATGCAACATTACTCCAACACTCCACTTAACATGCAACATTACTGCAATATCAGCAACACTACACTTACCATGAAACATTACTGCAACACTACACTTACCATGCAACATCACTGCAATATTACACTTAACATGCAACATTACTGCAACACTACACTTAACACGCAACATTACTGCAATATAAGCAACACTACTCTCAACACGCAACATTACTGCAATATCAGCAACACTACACTTAACACGCAACATTACTGCAACACCAGCAACACTCTATTTATCATACAACATTACTGCAACATCAGCAACACTACACTTAATATGTAACATCACTGTAATACAGACTTTGCAAGTGACTAAGATTGTACACTGTACTAATGTTAGACTATGAAAATACTGACACACACACACACACACATGGGGAAAGTGATGTAGTGGAGGCAGGATCCATTCAAAGCTTCAAGAAGTGGTATGATAAGGCTCATGGCGAAGGGATATTGACCCAACAGCTGCCAGTGAAGAGGCGGGGGCCAGGAGCTATGACTCGACCCCTGCAACTCACACAGACACACACACACCCTTACACACACACATATACACACACGGGACCAGGAGCTATGAATCGACCCCTGCAACCACAATTAGGTGAGTACACACACACACACAAACACACACACACACATACACATACATACATACACACACATACACACACACAAGTTGAATCATTGCCCGCACTTACCATGCAACATTACTGCAACACTGCACTTACCATGCAACATTACTGCAACACTGCACTTACCATGCAACATTACTGCAACACTGCACTTACCATGTAACATTACTGCAACACTGCACTTACCATGCAACATTACTGCAACACTGCACTTACCATGTAACATTACTGCAACACTACACTTACCATGCAACATTACTGCAACACTGCACTTTCCATGCAACATTACTGCAACACTACACTTACCATGCAACATTACTACAACACTGCCAGGAGCTATGACTCGACCCCTGCAACCACAACTAGGTGAGTACATCACACACACACACACACACACACACACACACTCATACACACACACACGCACACACACACACACACTCATACACACACACACACGCACACACACACACACACAAACACACATACACACACACAGAAGTGTCTCTATTCGCGGATGATGTGAAAATAATGAGGAGAATCACATCGGAAGAGGACCAGGCAGGGCTGCAAACAGACCTGGACAAGCTCGACATCTGGTCTAGCAGTTGGCTTCTCGAATTCAATCCCTCCAAATGCAAAGTCATGAGGATCGGAGAAGGGCAAAGAAGACCGCTGACAGAGTACAAGCTAGGCGGACAAAGGCTACAAACCTCGGCAAAGGAGAAAGACCTTGGAGTGAGTATAACGCCTAGCACGTCTCCGGAGGCACACATCAACCAGATAACTGCGGCAGCATATGGGCGTCTGGCAAACCTTAGATTAGCGTTCCGTTACCTTAACAAGGAATCGTTCAAGACACTGTATACCGTGTACGTCAGGCCCATACTAGAATATGCAGCACCAGTCTGGAACCCACACCTGGTCAAGCACGTAAGGAAACTAGAGAAAGTGCAAAGGTTTGCGACAAGGTTAGTTCCACAACTCAGGGGTCTGTCTTATGAAGAAAGGTTGAGGGAAATAGGACTAACAACACTGGAGGAAAGAAGGGTCAGAGGAGACATGATAACGACATACAAAATACTGCGGGGAATTGACAAGGTAGATAGTGACAGGTTGTTTCAGAGAGGGAACACAGAAACAAGGGGACACAACTGGAAGCTGAAGACTCAGATGAGTCAAAGGGATGTCAGGAAACATTTCTTCAGCCACAGAGTAGTCAGGAAGTGGAATGGACTAGAGAAAGATATAGTGGAGGCAGGAACCATACATAGTTTTAAGACAAGGTATGATAAAGCTCATGGAGCAGGGAGAGCAGAGACCCAGTAGCAGACAGCGAAGAGGCGGGGCCAGGAGCTGAGTCTCGACCCCTGCAACCACAATTAGGTGAATTAGGTGAGTACACACATACAGACACACACACTCACACACACACATACACACACACACATACACACACATACACACACACACATACACACACACACATACACACACAGGAGCTGTGACTCGGGGCCAGGAGCTGTGAATCGACCCTTGCAACCACAACTAGGTGAGTACATACACACACACACACCCTCTCTCTCTCCCTTACAAAAACAAGCACACCCTACTCTCCTTCTCTCTCTCTCCCCTATCCCTCTCCCTTGTCTCTTTTGCTTCGCCCCCTCTCCCCTTTCCCTCTCCCTCTCTCCCCCCTCTTTTTCTTTTCCTTCCTCCCTGGCCCCACTCCCTCTCCCCCTTACAAAACAAGCACACCCTACTGTCTCTCCATCTTTCTCTCTCCCCTATTCCTCTCCCTTGTCTCTTTTGCTCCTTTTCCCTCTCCCTCTCTCCCCCCTCTTTCTCTTTTCCTTCCTCCCTTCCACCCCTTTTTCCTCCAGCCCCCTTTCCCCTCTGTCTCCACCCTTCCATCACTCTCCCTGTCCCTCTCCCCTTCTCTTTCCCCTTAATCCCCACACTTCCCCAAACACACACACAACTAAAGAAACAATGGTGTCTCAGAGGGGAACTCGAAGGCCCAGGGATCAGAGGAGAACGGCCCTGCAGGAACCATACATAGTTTTAAGACAAGGTATGTGCCTGGGCGGGGACAGAGACCCGTAGCAAAAGGAAAGGGGGGGCCAGGAGCTGAGTTTGACCCCCAAACCCCAAATTTGGTGAATTAGGTGAGTACACACATACAGACACACACACCCCAAAACACACATACACACACACACATAAAAACACATACACACACAACCCAAACACACACACATACACACACAGGGCTGTGACTGGGGGCCCGGAGCTTTAACGACCCTTGCAACCACAACTAGGTGGTACATACACACACACACCCCTCTCTCTCCCTTACAAAACAAGACAC
>WNWK01022336.1:0-32714 GCA_009830355.1 Cherax destructor
GAGAGAAGTATCTACCGTCTTCTGTGTGTTGCGGGAGAAGTATCTTCCGTCTTCTGTGTGTTGCGAGAGAAGTATATACCGTCTATACTCAACTCCAGACATTTCAAAATGCCACATACAAAAATACCACCACATTTTATTTATTAAAAAAAAATTACTTATGGCAAGTGGTCGGGACACTGAAATCACAAGGCAGAAGCTCTGCCAATAATGAGATGTTGCAATATGGCTCATGATACCTTGCAACATTACCATAGTCACCAACAGCAACTCACTCCATCCATTCCCACAGACGGTGATCAAGTATAGGTCTTGTCATACTTTCTTCGACGAATCTAAATTTGGAATAAAACAACAAATCGTAACGTTTTCCAGAGTGGAGGGAAGACTTGAACATGGTAATTGTAAACACAAGTCAGCAGCCTCACATTGTGTACCACTAGGACCCAGTACTGACAACATCTAGTATGGTACACAAGTCTATGTTGTACCACTAGGACCCAGTACTGACAACATCCAGTATGGTACACAAGTCTATGTTGTACCACTAGGATCCAGTACTGACAACATCCAGTATGGTACACAAGTCTATGTTGTACCAATAGGATCCAGTACTGACAACATCCAGTATGGTACACAAGTCTATGTTGTACCACTTGGATCCAGTACTGACAACATCCAGTATGGTACACTAGTCTATGTTGTACCACTAGGACCCAGTACTGACAACATCCAGTATGGTACACAAGTCTATGTTGTACCACTAGGATCCAGTACTGAGAACATCCAGTATGGTACACAAGTCTATGTTGTACCAATAGGATCCAGTACTGACAACATCCAGTATGGTACACAAGTCTATGTTGTACCACTAGGATCAAGTACTGAGAACATCCAGTATGGTACACAAGTCTATGTTGTACTAATAGGATCCAGTGCTGACAACATCGAGTATGGTACACAAGTCTGTGTTGTACCACTAGGATCCAGTACTGACAACATCCAGTATGGTACACAAGTCTATGTTGTACCACTAGGACCCAGTACTGACAACATCCAGTATGGTACACAAGTCTATGTTGTACCACTAGGATCCAGTACTGACAACATCCAGTATGGTACACAAGTCTGTGTTGTACCACTAGGATCCAGTACTGACAACATCCAGTATGGTACACAAGTCTATGTTCTACCACTAGGATCCAGTACTGAGACCATCCAGTATGGTACACAAGTCTATGTTGTACCACTAGGATCCAGTATTGACAACATCCAGTATGGTACACAAGTCTGTGTTGTACCACTAGGATCCAGTACTGACAACATCCAGTATGGTACACAAGTCTATGTTGTACCACTAGGACCCAGTACTGACAACATCCAGTATGGTACACAAGTCTATGTTGTACCACTAGGACCCAGTACTGCCAACATCCAGTATGGTACACAAGTCTATGTTGTACCACTAGGATCCAGTACTGACAACATCCAGTATGGTACAAAAGTCTATGTTGTACCACTAGGATCCAGTACTGACAACATCCAGTATGGTACACAAGTCTATGTTGTACCACTAGGACCCAGTATTGACAACATCCAGTATGGTACACAAGTCTATGTTGTACCACTAGGATCCAGTACTGACAACATCCAGTATGGTACACAATTCTATGTTGTACCACTAGGATCCAGTACTGACAACAGCCAGTATGGTACACAAGTCTATGTTGTACCACTAGGATCCAGTACTGACAACATCCAGTATGGTACACAAGTCTATGTTGTACCACTAGGACCCAGTACTGACAACATCCAGTATGGTACACAAGTCTATGTTGTACCACTAGGATCCAGTACTGACAACATCCAGTATGGTACACAAGTCTATGTTGTACCACTAGGATCCAGTACTGACAACATCCAGTATGGTACACAAGTCTGTGTTGTACCACTAGGATTCAGTACTGGCAACATCCAGTATGGTACACAAGTCTATGTTGTACCACTAAGATCCAGTACTGACAACATCCAGTATGGCACACAAGTCTGTGTTGTACCACTAGGATCCAGTACTGACAACTTCCAGTATGGTACACAAGTCTGTGTTGTACCACTAGGATCCAGTACTGACAACATCCAGTATGGTACACAAGTCTATGTTGTACCACTAGGACCAAGTACTGACAACATTCAGTAGGATACACAAGTCTATGTTGTACCACTAGGATCCAGTACTGACAACATCCAGTATGGTACACAAGTCTGTGTTGTACCACTAGGATCAAGTACTGACAACATCCAGTATGGTACACAAGTCTATGTTGTACCAATAGGATCCAGTACTGAGAACATCCAGTATGGTACACAAGTCTATGTTGTACCAATAGGATCCAGTACTGACAACATCCAGTATGGTACACAAGTCTGTGTTGTACCACTAGGATCCAGTACTGACAACATCCAGTATGGTACACAAGTCTATGTTGTACCACTAGGACCCAGTACTGACAACATCTAGTATGGTACACAAGTCTATGTTGTACCACTAGGACCCAGTACTGACAACATCCAGTATGGTACACAAGTCTATGTTGTACCACTAGGATCCAGTACTGACAACATCCAGTATGGTACACAAGTCTGTATTGTACCACTAGGATCCAGTACTGACAACAGCCAGTATGGTACACAAGTCTATGTTGTACCACTAGGATCCAGTAATGACAACATCCAGTATGGTACACAAGTCTGTGTTGTACCACTAGGATCCAGTACTGACAACATCCAGTATGGTACACAAGTCTATGTTGTACCACTAGGACCCAGTACTGACAACATCCACTATGGTACACAAGTCTATGTTGTACCACTAGGACCCAGTACTGACAACATCCAGTATGGTACACAAGTCTATGTTGTACCACTGATCCAGTACTGCAATATCAGTATGGTACACAAGTCTATGTTGTACCACTAAGATCCAGTACTGACAACATCCAGTATGGCACACAAGTCTGTGTTGTACCACTAGGATCAGTACTGACAACATCAGTATGGTACACAAGTCTATGTTGTACCACTAAGATCCAGTACTGACAACATCCAGTATGGCACAAGTCTGTGTTGTACCACTAGGATCCAGTACTGACAACATCAGTATGGTACACAAGTCTATGTTGTACCACTAGGACCCAGTACTGACACATTCAGTAGGCACAAGTCTGTTGTACCACTAGGATCCAGTACTGACAACATCAGTATGGTACACAAGTCTGTGTTGTACCACTAGGATCCAGTACTGACAACATCAGTATGGTACACAAGTCTATGTTGTACCAATAGGATCCAGTACTGAGAACATCGTATGGTACACAAGTCTATGTTGTACCAATAGGATCCAGTACTGACAACATCCAGTATGGTACACAAGTCTGTGTTGTACCACTAGGATCCAGTACTGACAACATCAGTATGGTACACAAGTCTATGTTGTACCACTAGGACCCAGTACTGACAACATCTAGTATGGTACACAAGTCTATGTTGTACCACTAGACCCAGTACTGACAACATCCAGTATGGTACACAAGTCTATGTTGTCCACTAGGATCCAGTACTGACAACATCCAGTATGGTACACATGTCTGTGTTGTACCACTAGGATCAGTACTGACAACATCCAGTATGGTACACAAGTCTATGTTGTACCACTAGATCCAGTACTGGAACATCAGTATGGTACACAAGTCTATGTTGTACACTAGGATCCAGTACTGACAACATCAGTATGGTACACAAGTCTATGTTGTACCACTAGGATCCAGTACTGACAACATCAGTATGGTACACAAGTCTATGTTGTACCACTAGGATCCAGTACTGACAACATCAGTATGGTACACAAGTCTGTGTTGTACCACTAGATTCAGTACTGGCAACATCAGTATGGTACACAAGTCTATGTTGTACCTAAGATCCAGTACTGACAACATCCAGTATGGCACACAAGTCTGTGTTGTACCACTAGATCCAGTACTGACACATCAGTATGGTACACAAGTCTGTGTTGTACCACTAGATCAGTACTGACAACATCCAGTATGGTACACAGTCTATGTTGTACCACTAGACCAAGTACTGACAACATTCAGTAGGGTACACAAGTCTATGTTGTACCACTAGGATCCAGTACTGACAACATCAGTATGGTACACAAGTCTGTGTTGTACCACTAGGATCAGTACTGACAACATTCAGTAGGGTACACAAGTCATGTTGTACCACTAGGATCCAGTACTGACAACATCAATATGGTACACAAGTCTATGTTGTACCATAGACCCAGTACTGACAACATTCATAGGGTACACAAGTCTATGTTGTACCACTAGGATCCATACTGACAACATCAGTATGGTACACAAGTCTGTGTTGTCCACTAGGATCCAGTACTGACAACATCAGTATGGTACACAAGTCTATGTTGTACCAATGGATCCAGTACTGAGAACATCCAGTATGGTACACAAGTCTATGTTGTACCAATAGGATCAGTTGACAACATCCGTATAACAAGTCTGTGTTGTACCACTAGGATCAGTACTGACAACATCCAGTATGGTACACAAGTCTATGTTGTACCACTAGGACCCAGTACTGACAACATCTAGTATGGTACACAAGTCTATGTTGTACCACTAGACCCAGTACTGACAACATCAGTATGGTCACAAGTCTATGTTGTACCACTAGGATCCAGTACTGACAACATCAGTATGGTAACAAGTCTGTGTTGTACCACTGGATCCAGTACTGACAACATCAGTATGGTACACAATCTATGTTGTACCACTAGGATCCAGTACTGAGAACATCCAGTATGGTACACAAGTCTATGTTGTACCACTAGGACCAGTACTGACAACATCCAGTATGGTACACAAGTCTGTGTTGTACCACTAGGATCAGTACTGACAACATCAGTATGGTACACAAGTCTATGTTGTACCACTAGGACCCAGTACTGACAACATCCACTATGGTACACAAGTCTATGTTGTACCACTAGGACCCAGTACTGACAACATCCAGTATGGTACACAAGTCTATGTTGTACCACTAGGATCCAGTACTGACAACATCCAGTATGGTACAAAAGTCTATGTTGTACCACTAGGATCCAGTACTGACAACATCCAGTATGGTACACAAGTCTACGTTGTACCACTAGGACCCAGTATTGACAACATCCAGTATGGTACACAAGTCTATGTTGTACCACTAGGATCCAGTACTGACAACATCCAGTATGGTACACAAGTCTATGTTGTACCACTAGGATCCAGTACTGACAACATCCAGTATGGTACACAAGTCTATGTTGTACCACTAGGATCCAGTACTGACAACATCCAGTATGGTACACAAGTCTATGTTGTACCACTAGGACCCAGTACTGACAACATCCAGTATGGTACACAAGTCTATGTTGTACCACTAGGATCCAGTACTGACAACATCCAGTATGGTACACAAGTCTATGTTGTACCACTAGATCCAGTACTGACAACATCAGTATGGTACACAAGTCTGTGTTGTACCACTAGATCCAGTACTGGCAACATCCAGTATGGTACACAAGTCTATGTTGTACCACTAAGATCCAGTACTGACAACATCCAGTATGGCACACAAGTCTGTGTTGTACCACTAGGATCCAGTACTGACAACATCCAGTATGGTACACAAGTCTATGTTGTACCACTAAGATCCAGTACTGACAACATCCAGTATGGCACACAAGTCTGTGTTGTACCACTAGGATCCAGTACTGACAACATCCAGTATGGTACACAAGTCTATGTTGTACCACTAGGACCCAGTACTGACAACATTCAGTAGGGTACACAAGTCTATGTTGTACCACTAGGATCCAGTACTGACAACATCCAGTATGGTACACAAGTCTGTGTTGTACCACTAGGATCCAGTACTGACAACATCCAGTATGGTACACAAGTCTATGTGTTACCAATAGGATCCAGTACTGAGAACATCCAGTATGGTACACAAGTCTATGTTGTACCACTAGGACCCAGTACTGCAACATCTAGTATGGTACACAAGTCTATGTTGTACCACTAGGACCATACTGACAACATCCAGTATGGTACACAAGTCATGTTGTACCACTAGGACCACCCAAATCTATGTTGTACCACTAGGACCAGTACTGACAACATCCACTATGGTACACAAGTCTATGTTGTACCACTAGGACTCAGTACTGACAACATCCAGTATGGTACACAAGTCTATGTTGTACCACTAGATCCAGTACTGACAACATCCAGTATGGTACAAAAGTCTATGTTGTACCACTAGGATCCAGTACTGACAACATCCAGTATGGTACACAAGTCTACGTTGTACCACTAGGATCCAGTATTGACAACATCCAGTATGGTACAAGTCTATGTTGTACCACTAGGATCCAGTACTGACAACATCCAGTATGGTACACAAGTCTATGTTGTACCACTAGGATCCAGTACTGACAACATCCAGTATGGTACACAAGTCTATGTTGTACCACTAGGATCCAGTACTGACAACATCCAGTATGGTACACAAGTCTATGTTGTACCACTAGGACCCAGTACTGACAACATCCAGTATGGTACACAAGTCTATGTTGTACCACTAGGATCCAGTACTGACAACATCCAGTATGGTACACAAGTCTATGTTGTACCACTAGGATCCAGTACTGACAACATCCAGTATGGTACACAAGTCTGTGTTGTACCACTAGGATCCAGTACTGGCAACATCCAGTATGGTACACAAGTCTATGTTGTACCACTAGGATCCAGTACTGACAACATCCACTATGGTACACAAGTCTATGTTGTACCACTAGGACCCAGTACTGACAACATCCAGTATGGTACACAAGTCTATGTTGTACCACTAGGATCCAGTACTGACAACATCCAGTATGGTACAAAAGTCTATGTTGTACCACTAGGATCCAGTACTGACAACATCCAGTATGGTACACAAGTCTACGTTGTACCACTAGGACCCAGTATTGACAACATCCAGTATGGTACACAAGTCTATGTTGTACCACTAGGATCCAGTACTGACAACATCCAGTATGGTACACAAGTCTATGTTGTACCACTAGGATCCAGTACTGACAACATACAGTATGGTACACAAGTCTATGTTGTACCACTAGGATCCAGTACTGACAACATCCAGTATGGTACACAAGTCTATGTTGTACCACTAGGATCCAGTACTGACAACATCCAGTATGGTACACAAGTCTATGTTTCTTCACATGCTCTGAAGATAAAGTGACTCACCCATCTATAGGTTGCAGCCCCTGGATCAGATCACACACATGACCCACACCAGAGTCATCCACATCCCATAAGACTACGTCAACATAAACTCTCTCGGGTAATGGTTTTATTGCCTTCGTTGCTGCTGATGAGACTCCGGCTGATATGTTGTAAGCTGCAACGATATTTTACAAGGGTAGATGTAATTCTGAGAACTATGTGTGTAAAAACACAATATGCAAAGAAAACTTTAATTGATACAGCAATAGTAGGGATAATGTGCCTATACATTCCACACAGAGGGAGTCACGTGTTATACTACCAAACACTAGCCGCCAGAGCTAGCGTCCATTACCTCTGTCACCACCTACCATCACCCTGTCACCACCTGCCATCACTCCTGTCACCACCTACCACCACCCCTGTCATCACCTGCCATCACCACTGTCACCATCTACCACCACCCCTGTCACCATCTACCACCACCCCTGTCACCACCTACCACCACACTGTCGCCACCTACCACCACCCCTGTCACCACCTACCATCACCCCTGTCACCACCTACCACCACCCCTGTCACCACCTGCCATCCCTCTGTCACCACTTACCATCACCCCTGTCACCACCTACCATTACACCTGTCACCACTTACGATAATCCCTCTCACCACCTACCACCACCCCTGTAACCACCTTCCACTAGACTTTGAGAAAGCCATCGACGACATGCCCATGCCCTCAGCCCCAGGCCCAGACTCTCACGGGCCTTAAGAATGTTATGGAGAAGGAGCATAGACACAGGTGAGATTCCAGTCACTAAAAACAATGGATATAGCCCCACTCCATAAAGGTGGCAGCAAAGCAATAGCTAACAACTATAGACAAATAGCTTTAACATCCCACATCATAAAAAAAAACTTTGAAAGAGTTCTAAGAAGCAGGATTGCCAACCACTTGGACTCCCAACAATTGCACAGTCTAGGGCAACATGGGTTCAGGGCAGGTCGCTCCTGCTTCTCGCAACTACTGTATCACTATGATATGGTCTTAGATGCTCTGGAAAACAAACAGAATACAGATGTAGTATACCCAAATTTTGCAAAAGCCTTTGACAAGTGCGATCATGGCGTAACAGAGCACAAAATGCGTGCTAAAGGGATAACTGGCAAAGTGGGGAGATGGATTTTCAACTTTCTAACCAATCGAACACAAAGAGTAGTGGTAAACAGAGTTAAATCGGAAGCTGCCATAGTGAAGAGCTCTGTTCCACAAGGCACAGTACTCGCCCCTATCCTGTTCCTCATTCTCATATCAGACATAGAGATGTAAACCACAGCACTGTATCATCCTCTGCAGACGATACTAGGATCTGCATGAGTCATCCATTAAATGACACGGCAAATCTATAAGAATATATAAACCAAGTTTTCCAATGGGCAACGGAGAACAATATGATGTTCAATGAAGACAAATTCCAACTACTCCGTTTTGGAAAACTGGAGGAAATAATAACTAGCACTGAGTATATTAAAAACTCTAATCACACAATAGATCGGAAAAGCAATGTGAAGGACCTGGGAGTGGTAATGTCTCAAGATCTCACCTTCACGGACCACAACAATGCCACTATCACATCTGCGAGGAAACTGATAGGATGGATAATGAGAACATTCAAGACAAGAGATGCCAAGCCAATGATGATCCTTTTTAAATCACTTCTTCTCTCTAGGCAGGTGAAATTGGAGATCCAGAGAATGTACAGAGAACCTTTACTACACGTATAAGTTCCATCAAACACCTCACTACTGGGAACGCCTGGAAGCACTTCACTTGTACTCACTGGAGAGCAGGCGAGAGAGATATATCATAATCTACACCTGGAAGATTCTGGAGGGACTTGTTCCTAACCTGCACATTGAGATCACTCCCTACGAAAGTAAAAGACTTGGCAGGCGATGTAACATACCCCGAGTGAAAAGTAGGGGTGCCACTGGTACACTAAGAGAAAACACATTAAGTGTCCAGGACCCAAGACTGTTCAAAAGCCTCAAACCAGCCATAAGGGGAATTACCAAGAGACCCCTGGTTGTCTTCAAGATGGAGCTGGACAGATAATTAAAGTCAGAGTCAGATCAGCCGGGCAGTGGTTCATACGTTGGACTCCATGAGGCCAACAGGAAAAGCCTAGTTCATCAGGCCCTGATCCACCGGGAGGCCTGGTCATGGACCGGGACGCGGGGGCGTTGATTCCCTGAATGCCCTCCAGGTAGACTCCAAGTAGACCCATCCTACCGACGGTCTCCCACCCAACCTGCCTATGGTCACCCACCCATTCTACCTATGGTCACCCACCCATCCTACATATGGTCACCCACCCATCCTACCTATGGTCACCCACTTCCCCTATCCATGGTCACCCACCCATCCTACCTATGGTCACCCACCAATCCTACTATGGTCACCCACCTATCCTACTTATAGTCACCCACCCATCCTACCTATGGTCACCCACTCATCCTATCCACCAATACCACCAATCCTACCTATGGTCACAAACCTATCCTACTTATAGTCACCCACCCATCCTACCTATGGTCACCCACTCATCCTATCCATGGTCACACACCCATTCTACCTATGGTCACCCACCCATCCTACCTATGGTCACACACGCATCCTATCCATGGTCACCCACCCATCCTATCTATGGTCACCCACCCATCATACATATCATCACCCACCCATCCTACCAATGGTCACCCACCCTTCCTATTCATAGTCACCCACCCATCCTACATATGATCATCCACCCATTCTATCCATGGTCACCCACCCATCCTACCTATGATCACCCACCCATCCTACCTATGATCACCCACCCATCCTATCCATGGTTACCCCCCTATCCTACCTATGCCAACACACCCATCCTATCCATGGTCGCCCACTCATTCTATCCATGGTCAACCACCCATCCTACCTATGATCGCCCACCCATCCTACGTATGATCACCCACCCATCCTATCCATGGTAACCCACCCATCCTACCTATGACCACACCCCTATCCTACCCATGATTACCCACCCATCCTATCCATGATCACCCACCCATCCTATCCATTCCCACCCACCCATCCTATCCATGGTCACCAACCCATCCTACCTATGATCACCCACCCATAATACAGATGATCATCCACCCATCCTATCCATGGTCACCCACCCATCCTACCAATGGTCACCCACCCATCCTATTCATAGACACATACCCATCCTACCTATGATCATCCACCTATCCTATCCATGGTCACCCACCCATCCTACCTATGCCAACCCACCCATCCTATCCATGGTCACCAACCCATACTACCTATGATCACCCACACATCCTACCTATGATCACCCACCCATCCTACCAATGGTCACCCACCCATCCTTCCTATGATCACCCACCCATCCTACCAATAGTCATCCACCCATCCTACCTATGATCACCCAACCATCCTATCCATGGTCACCCACCCATCCTACCTATGATCACGCACCCATCCTTCCCATGATCACCCATCCATCCTATCCATGGTCACCAACGCACCCTACCTATGATCACCCACCCATCCAACCTATGGACACCCACCAATCCTACATATGGTCACCCACTCATCCTATCCATGGTCACCCACCCATCCTACCTATGGTCACCCACCCATTCTACCTATGGTCACACACGCATCCTATCCATGGTCACCCACCCATCCTACCTATGGTCACCCACCAATCCTACTTATGGTCACCCACGCATCCTATCCATAGTCACCCACCCATCCTATCCATGTTCACCCACCCATCCTACCTATCATCACCCACCCATCCTACCAATGGTCACCCACCCTTCCTATCCATAGTTACCCACCATCCTACCTATGATCACCCACCCATCATACCAATGGTCATCCACCCATCCTACCTATGATCACCCACCCATCCTATCCATGGTTACCCACCTATCCTACCTATGCCAACCCACCCATCCTATCCATGGTCACCCACCCATTCTGTCCATGGTCAACAACCCATCCTATCTATGAACACCCACTCATCCTACCTATGATCACCCACACATCAATGGTCACCCACCCATCCTAGCCATGGTCACCCACCCATCCTACCTATGATCACCCACCCATCCTACCTATGACCACCCACCTATCCTACCCATGATCACCCACCCATCCTACCTATGATCATCCACCCATCCTACCAATGGTCACTCACCCATCCTACCTATGATCACCCACCTATCCTACCAATGGTCACCCACCCATCCTACCTATGATCACCCGTCCATCCTATCCATGGTCACACACCCATCCTATCCATGGTCACCCACCCACCCTACCTATGATCACCCAACTATCCTACCTATGATCACCCACAAATCCTACCTATTATCACCCACCCATCCTATCCATGATCACCCACCCATCCTATTCATGGTCACTCACCCTTCCTACCAATGGTCACACACCCATCCTATCCATAGTCACCCACCCATCCTACCTATGATCACCCACCCATCCTACCTATGATCATCCACCCATCCTACCTATGATCATCCACCCATCCTACCAATGGTCACTCACCCATCCTACCTATGATCACCCACCCATCCTACCAATGGTCACACACCCATCCTATCCATAGTCACCCACCCATCCTACCTATGATCACCCACCCATCCTACCCATGATCACCTACCCATCCTACCCATGATCATCCACCCATCCTACCCATGATCACCTACCCATCCTACCCATGATCACCCACCCATCCTACCCATGATCACCCACCCATCCTACCTATGATCACCCACCCATCCTATCCATTTTCACCTACCCATCCTACCTATGACAATCCACCCATCCTATCCATGGTCACCCACTTATCCTTCCTATGATCACCCATCCATCCTACCAATAGTCACCCACCTATCCTACCTATGATCACCTACCCATCCTACCAATGGTCACCCACCTATACTACCAATGGTCACCTACCCATCCTAGGTATGATCACCTACCCATCCTACCAATGGTAACCCACCCATCCTACGTTTATCACTTACCCATCCTACCAATGGTCATCCACCCATCCTACCAATGGTCACCTACCCATCCTAGGTATGATCACCTACCCATCCTACCAATGGTCACCCACCCTTCCTACCAATGGTCACCTACCCATCCTAGGTATGATCATCTACCCATCCTACCAATGGTCACCCACCCATCCTACCAATGGTCACCCACCCATCCTACCAATGGTCACCCACCCATCCTACGTATGATCACCCACCCATCCTACCAATGGTCACCCACCCATCCTACGTATGATCACCTACCCTTCCTACCAATGGTCACCTACCCATCCTACCAATGGTCACCCACCCATCCTACGTATGATCACCCACCCATCCTACCAATGGTCACCCACCCATCCTACGTATGATCACCTACCCTTCCTACCAATGGTCACCCACCCATCCTACCTATGGTCACCCACCCATCCTACGTATGATCACCCACCCATCCTACCAATGGTCACCCACTATCCTACGTATGATCACCTACCCTTCCTACCAATGGTCACCTACCCATCCTACAATGGTCACCACCCATCCTACGTATGATCACCCACCCATCCTACCAATGGTCACCCACCCATCCTACGTATGATCACCCACCCATCCTACCAATGGTCACCCACTCATCCTACGTATGATCACCCACCCATCCTACCAATGGTCACCCACCCATCCTACGTATGATCACCCACCCATCCTACCAATGGTCACCCATCCTCGTATGATCACCCATCCTACATGGTCACTTGCATCACATGGTCACACCCATCCTACCATGGTCACCCACCCATCCTACCTATGATCACCCACCATCCTATCCATGGTCACCACCATCCTACCTATGGTCACCCACCAATCTACCATGGTCACCACCATCCTATATGTCACCCCACCCATCCTACCTATGTCACCACCATCCTACTTATCATCACCACAAAGCATCCTATCCATGTCCCACCCATCCTACCATGTCACCCACCATCCTACCTATGATCACCCACCCATCCTACCAATGGTCACCACCTCCTATCCATGTTGTCCACCATCCACCATGTCACCCCACTCATACTCAATGGTCATCCACCCATCCTACCTATGATCCCACCCATCCTATCATGGTTCCCACCTATCCTACCTATGTCACCCACCCATCCTATCCATGGTCACCCACCCATTCTGTCCATGGTCAGACAACCCATCCTATCTATGATCACCCACTCATCCTACCTATGATCACCCACATCCACATGTCACCACCCATCCTAGCCATGGTCACTCCACCCATCCTACCTATGATCACCCACCATCCTACCATGGTACCACCCACCTATCCTGTACCAATCTACCCACCCATCCTACCTATGATCATCCACCCATCCTACCAATGGTCACTCACCCATCCTACCTATGATCACCACCATCCTACCAATGGTCACCACCCATCCTACCTATGATCACCGTCCATCCTATCCATGGTCACCCACCCATCCTATCCATGGTCACCCACCCACCTACCTATGATCACCCACTATCCTACCTATGATCACCACAAATCCTACCATGTATCACCACCCATCCTATCCTAGATCACCCACCCATCCTATTCATGGTCACTCACCCTTCCTACCAATGGTCACCACCCATCCTATCCATAGTCACCCACCTCATCCTACCTATGATCACCACCCATCCTACCTATGATCACCACCCATCCTACGTATGATCACCACCCATCCTACCAATGGTCACCACCCATCCTACGATGATCACCACCCATCCTACCAATGGTCACCACCATCCTACCTATGATCACCACCCATCCTACATGAGATCACCCACCCATCCTACCAATGGTCACCACCCATCCTACGTATGATCACCTACCCATCCTACCAATGGTCACCCACCCATCCTACGTGATCACCTACCCATCCTACCATGCACCACCATCCTACGTATGATACCACCCATCCTACAATGGTCACCACCATCCTATCGTTGATCCCTTGCCACATCCTACAGATGTCACCACCCATCCTGATGATCCTCCATCCACAATGAGTCACCACTCCTACCTATCCATTTGATCACTTACCCATCCCAAGATACCATCCAATGGTCACCACCATCCTACGATGATCACCTACCCATCCTACCTTGATCACCTACCCATCCTACCTGGTCACTTACCATCTGACTCATGAGTCAACCCATCCTACCATGCACCTACCCTAATCAGAGTATGACCTACCATCTTGGACCTTGAATGAGTCACCACCATCACCATCAGTGTACCTACCCATCCTACTCAATGTACCTCCACACTATGTCACCACCACCTATGATCCCACCCATCTTACCTGTCACCACCCATCCTACAATGGTCACCCATCTGTTGATCAACCACCTACCATCACCTTGAATCAATGGTCACCTGCCTATCATACCATCTTGGACCTCTCGAATTCAAGAGTACCACATCCTCACCTAATCTATGGACCTCCTACTTGAAATCAAGAGTACCTACCTACCCATCTTGGACCTTGAATCAAGAGTACCTACCTACCCATCTTGGACCTTGAATCAAGAGTACCTACCTACTCCATCTTGGACTTGAATCAAGAGTCACCTTCCATCTTACCTGATCTAATATACTCTGATCTACTTGAATCAAGAGTACCTATCCTACCATCTTGGACCTTGAATCAAGAGTACCTACCTACCCATCTTGGACCTTGAATCAAGAGTACCTTCCTACCTATCTTGGACCTTGAATCAAGAGTACCTACCTACCTATCTTGGACCTTGAATCAAGAGTACCTACCTACCTCTTGGACCAAGTCCACCATCGACTGATAGTACCTCACCTATCCATCTTGGACCTCTGTGAATCAAGGTACCTACTACCATCTTGGACCTTGAATCAAGAATACCAACCTACCCATCTTGGACCTTGAATCAAGAGTACCTACCTACCCATCTTGGATCTTGAATCAAGAGTACCTTCCTACCTATCTTGGACTTTGAATCAAGAGTACCTACCTACCCATCTTGGACCTTGAATCAAGAGTACCTACCTACCCATCTTGGATCTTGAATCAAGAGTACCTACCTACCCATCTTGGGCCTTGAATCAAGAGTACCTACCTACCCATCTTGGACCTTGAATCAAGAGTACCTACCTACCCATCTTGGATCTTGAATCAAGAGTACCTTCCTACCTATCTTGAACCTTGAATCAAGAGTACCTACCTACCCATCTTGGATCTTGAATCTAGAGTACCTTCCTACCTAGCTTGGACCTTGAATCAAGAGTACCTACCTACCCATCTTGGACCTTGAATCAAGAGTACCTACCTACCCATCTTGGACCTTGAATCAAGAGTACCTACCTACCCATCTTGGACCTTGAATCAAGAGTACCTACCTACCCATCTTGGATCTTGAATCAAGAGTACCTACCTACCCATCTTGGATCTTGAATCAAGAGTACCTATTTACTTATCCTTGCACAATTGTCCTCAAAGATTTATTAAGTTATACCATGAATTAAGGTAAGATCCTGGACTTAACCTTACCAAACACACAAAGCAAATACGATAGTAATTATGGACAAGGTAGATTATAGTGGAATAATGAACATGTTATTAGAAGACTGGGGTACATACGTGCCCCTTAAGGCAAAGAACATACTACGACTGTCTCGAATTTGAAACCAAGTCGTCTAGGCTGCCTCTTGCCTTGGTTAATTAATAGTTAGAATGTACAGTATTTCTAACTACTATTACCAAAACATGAGTGATATTTTATTATTAGGTGTAAAGGTAATTATTTGTGTACATTTTAGCAACTCATTATTATTGACTATTTAGATAAAGATTGATTACGCAGCTTTAGTATTATTGTGTAAAGTTGTAAGTTATCTTCTGTCTATAGTGACTTCCCCTTTACTGATAAATTAGTCCTTTCTGTTATATTAGTCCTTTATTATTCCTGTTATATTAGTCCTTTATTATCCTATGTAAGATTGAATAATAAATTGAATTAAAATATAACTTACTTTTTTTACTACCTGGCATACTGAAATACTTCTTATTGTTGTTAAATTGTATTGATCACCAGCCCCGTGGCCTGGTGGCTAAAGCTCTCGCTTCTCACGGTGAGGGATCTGGGTTCGATTCCCGGCGAGGGTAGAAACATTGGGCGTGTTTCTCTACACCTGTTGTTTATGTTCACCATCAGTAAAATGGGTACCTGGGTGTTAGTGGACTGGTGTGGGTCGCATCCTGGGACAAAACTGACCTAATTTGAAATGCTCAGCATAACAAGTGGCTTTCTATATAGTAGTATGTCATTGATGTCAGCTATGGTCTGTATACCTTGTACATGTACTGGTAGTAAATAATGATTTATTATTATTATTATTAATATTATTACTATTATTATTATTATTATTATTAATATTATTATTATGTGTGTAACGTTAATCTGAGGGGATTACTGTGTACACTGTGATGTATAACTTTCTGTGTATGAATTTTGAGAAATTACTTGAGAGGAAGTGTGAAGGATATTAGCAGCCTCATTTACCCTCAGGTGGTAGACAGTGGTTCACCACAACCTCTAACACTATTCTTATAACACACTATCACACACTCAGGTGGTAGACAGTGGTTCACCACAACCTCTAACACTATTCTTATAACACACTATCACACACTCAGGTGGTCGATAGTGATTCAACACAACCACTAACACTATTCTTATAACACACTATCACACACTCAGGTGGTCGACAGTGTTTCACCACAACCTCTAACACTATTCTTATAACACACTATCACATAGAATAAAACACAATCTATCTTCATTCTGCAGACGTTTCGCCAACCACTGACATTATCAGTACGATACACAAGACTGAAGAGGTAGAATGAAGGACCCCAATGAAAATAAATCACTCTATCTGACATTTTTTGGGTTATCCCGGGTTCTCTATTCATATGATGCTATTTATGTTGTATATAACTGTATCTGTATATACCTGAATAAACTTACTTAGATGAGGTAATCAGTCCTATGTACATAATTCATCATCATGTCTGTTTTATATACCATTAATATACATTACACACTATGAGAGAGAGGACACAGTGAACTACTTACTTAACCTCTTCAGGAGAGGTAGTGAGGAGGGCTCAGCAGTTAAAGCATCGTGTAGTTGTGTCAGGAGGTGGGAAGCATGATCGTCATTCACCAGAGCTAGGTACAGTCTCCTCACACTCCCTGGCAGAAACTTAACCCCATCGCCACTCAGACAACCCACGAACTCCTCCAGGATACTCCTGCAACTGGAAAATACTTATAACCACCAGTGCAGCCCATCACTGTCGTATTCTACAAGCACCTCAGGTCACAATCACTCCACTTTGGACCACCACTGACCTCTCTTCACTGCCCACATGACTCCTACATTCCTCCATGTCTCTCTCTTACAGGGATAAACATTTTATAACCACGCTTTCCACTGCTTCTTTGTTTATATTACCTATAAACACTTCTTGCTAAAACTTGTATTAAGAAAAATGTAATTAAGAACGCTTGCCTCTTAATGACTCCTGTACATTCATCTACAATAACTGTAACTTTCTTGGAGGTACAGCGGTGGTCAGTTTCTATGTAACTTTGTAACAGTTACATGATAAGAGTAAAGACCCAAATGCTTCAGCATCTGGGTCTTTACTCTTATCATTCATTTAACTAGTGCAGTTGTTCTGACTCCTTGGCTTCTCTGAGAAATAATTTTAAATCCTAGGCGCTCAGTAGCTTACTAAAACATTCAAAGTACTTTCTAATATTTTAATTCTAGGCGTGTCTACTCTGTGTATATTCTGGAGTCATTTTTCAATGGCTTCTCCTCTCCTCCAGTAATGAGAATATCACTTTCCTAGTCTTTTGTTCGTGTCTTTCTGCTCTGGAACAAATCTGGGGAGAAATATATACGTTTTCAGGTTATCTGACTTATATGACAAGTTAAAAGCTCCATGATGCTACTGTATACCCAAAAAATTGTGTACATTGTTTGCAAGAATCAGGATGACCTTCCCATCTTCCTGAAATAGACTTTTATACTTGTCACCAGTATACTATATTATACTAGAACGACAGTCATGATATTATGGAAGGCTACATACAAACAGTATACCCAGATCCAATATATTTACCCCTGAATACAATATTTCCTATATTTCTCATTATCACTAAAATGTATATATGAACTCAATGTTTTATGTCCAAATTCTTTATTGTTAAATTCATGTATACGTAGCAGTTGTTAATATATTAATACAAAAAGAGAATAAAATGTTAATAATGGCATCCTACAACAATATAATGTTTTTGTGATCCATTTTAAATACCAATAAACTTTTAATTGCCATCAGACTAGAAAATACCTCAGGAAACAGCTATATTTTAGACCACCTGGGTTGCTTATATTAATTCAGATGTACAAATACTTGGAACCTGGTACAGAAGCGTCAAAATGTACAATACTTGGAGCCTGGTACAGAAGAGTCAAAATGTACAATACTTGGAGCCTGGTACAGAAGAGTCAAAATGTACAATACTTGGAGTCTGGTACAGAAGAGTCAAAATGTACAATACTTGGAGTCTGGTACAGAAGAGTCAAAATGTACAATACTTGGAGTCTGGTAAAGAAGAGTCAAAATGTACAATACTTGGAGCCTGGTACAGAAGAGTCAAAATGTACAATACTTGGAGCCTGGTACAGAAGAGACAAAAATGTACAATACTTGGAGCCTGGTACAGAAGAATCAAAATGTACAATACTTGGAGCCTGGTACAGAAGAGTCAAAATGTACAATACTTGGAGTCTGGTACAGAAGAGTCAAAATGTACAATACTTGGAGCCTGGTACAGAAGAGTCAAAATGTACAATACATGGAGCCTGGTACAGAAGAGTCAAAATGAACAATACTTGGAGCCTGGTACAAAAAAGTCAAAATGTACAATACTTGGAGCCTGGTACAGAAGAGTCAAAATGTACAATACTTGGAGTCTGGTAAAGAAGAGACAAAATGTACAATACTTGGAGCCTGGTACAGAAGAGTCAAAATGTACAATACTTGGAGCCTGGTACAGAAGAGTCAAAATGTACAATACTTGGAGTCTGGTACAGAAGAGTCAAAATGTACAATACTTGGAGCCTGGTACAGAAGAGTCAAAATGTACAATACATGGAGCCTGGTACAGAAGAGTCAAAATGAACAATACTTGGAGCCTGGTACAAAAAAGTCAAAATGTAAAATACTTGGAGCCTGGTACAGAAGAGTCAAAATGTACAATACTTGGAGCCTGGTACAGAAGAGTCAAAATGTACAATACTTGGAGCCTGGTACAGAAGAGACAAAATGTACAATACTTGGAGCCTGGTACAGAAGAGTCAAAATGTACAATACTTGGTGCCTGGTACAGAAGAGTCAAAATGTACAATACTTGGAGTCTGGTACAGAAGAGTCAAAATGTACAATACTTGGAGTCTGGTACAGAAGAGTCAAAATGTACAATACTTGGAGTCTGGTACAGAAGAGTCAAAATGTACAATACTTGGAGTCTGGTACAGAAGAAATAAAACAGATCAATGAGGAATTTACAGTTGTCAAGTCTGGAAAATCACAAATTTTACAGAAAAAGCTGACAATCAAATAACTTCTGTAATAAATAAATCACAAGGTTGTTTTTACCATCAAATGAGAAGACTGCAATAAAACTTTAATTTCAATAAAAAATTAAAAAATTAAAGGCAAGAAGAGGAATCTGGGATGTCCAGGTAGTGAGAACAAATTATATTAACGACATACATAAGGCAGACTTATCTACAATGTTTCCTGTCTCACTACGCCACTCATTACGTAATTCCTATTCTTAATATAAAGAAATATTGTAGAAGTATAAGAGGTTATTATTTTTTTTAGACAAGTAGATGTGGCAAGAGTATATCACATTATCACAATTCTGTCATGAGGGACAAAATACACTAAAAAACTGACAACTTCCGGAATTAATGGATGTAATATATGAAACGTTACTTCATTTATAAGTAAGAAATCTCTTGAATATTAGGAAATAACAGACTCTGGTATGCATTTCATAGTATCATTGATACAGGCGTCGAAAGTTACAAGTATTTTGGTCATTGCGTGATCCATCCCAACAGTAGACAGTTGTGAGGGAAAAGTTAATTAGATAGTGGAAGTATGAATGAGTGGTGGTGGTAGTTTGTTGTGCAGTCTGTTTGTTGTGTTAGGTGTTATGTATCGTTACCACTACCCTCTACCCCTTCCCATCCTTCCTTTCTCCACCAGGTGGGAGTTGACGTGTGTCCCTCCCACCAGTTGAGTCACTTGACTTTCGGCTCCCATCAACTCTGTAAGTATTCAATCCACTCCTGTTTATTTTGTTTTGTTTAATCTAGTTTAAACAAGAGCTTCACTCTTGTTTACGTTTATATTCTGGTAATTCAACTTGACCTGATTTAGACTTACATAGTGTAACGTAATCATGTGGGTGATTACTTGTATGGTTTTTAATTTTTCAGTTTATTTTAGCCTTGATTGTGGGCTCGGGTCATCCGACACAGGCGACATAAGAAGGACAGCGTAGATCTAGCATAGATCAGACTTAAACTGGTATCTGTATCTAACTGGTCCCCTTTCCCTCGTAGTTGTCATGCAGTCAGCTACACACCTTCCTAAAGCCGCTCTCCAGTTATCACCCCACCAAAGTTTCATTGTGGTTCACCACTGGCGACTCTACTGCTATATCATTCCCATATTTATATTTTATTTTTTGCTTCAGGTACGATTATTTTCATGTTTAAGTGTCTTATATTCTATATAAGTTCTATATATCATTAATAAAATTGTTTATCTTACTATTTCATCATTAATTTTTCTATTTTTTTCATTTCTATAAGGAGGAATCTGTCTTAGAGGGTCTGATAGGACTGTTGAACCTTCACAAGTCTGTCTTCTCAGGTTCAAACATTGGCGACATCCAGAAAGGTTCAAGAAAGTTATAAGACAATAATGCTACATCATACTGAAAAATGAGATCATGCAGCTTCATTACTCACCCTGACTTTCTCCTGTAGTTCTAGTCATTAAGCTGGGCAAAACTTAAAGGTTTTATGTACAGTAAACTGCAAAAAGCTTAGTGAAGTGAACACAGCTGACAGTTTTCCTCTGCCACTCACACAAGAGATTTAGGACTCGATTGATAATGCAAATTTTTGGCTTCGCTGGCTGCTAAGCCGACATATTGGCCCATATTTGTTGCAGAAATAGAGAGAAAACATTCTTAGATGATTTATGCTTATACCACTTTGTGCAGCATTCAGGTGAAAACAACGCCTTTTAGTTCATCTCAAAGACACAGATTTTGTCTAGTTCAGTCCTAGGTAGACATTTTCTAGCCTACTCAGATGAAGTGGTCTTATATTCTTCTACTTTCCAAAACCACTTAAGAGATTTAATGGAAACATTTTCCCTGCTTAAAAAGGCAAAATTCCATCCAAACGCCAAAGTGTGCAAGCTAGCAATTTGTTCTATCAGTTTCTAGACCATCATGGAGCCTTCGTTCCATGACCTCCCTCCTGCTTCCACGCCTCTTTTTGTTATTACATCCTGTTCTCACCCGGCTTCGTTACTGGACCATTCTTCGGACCTTTCCCATACCCCTGTACCTTCTGCTGGTGACTCTCCGTCATCTGCTCCAGGTACCGAGGCTCTGCCCATCTCTTCTAGTACCTCTAACCTTTGCACATCTTTGACTCTGCATCCGGCTTCCCCAAATACGGTGCGACAATTGCTGGATCGCCCACCTGCCTCAGGTCGGGCCGCCTGCGGTCCTACGCTTAAACGTTAAAGACCATTTGCAGATGACACTCTTTCGATTTCTGCTCATTCTGCCCAGAAACGACCTACACGACACCCGCTTCCTTTGCATACCACGTTTACAAATTATTTTCCTTGCAACCAACGTCTCCTACCGACTATCTTCTAGACCATGGTATCGGTAAAGCTCTCTTATGACATGTTGGCCAAAATATATCATTTCACGCTCTTCACAGTGAGACTTATACTCTCATCTTACCGCTTTTAGTGGGGACCCTTCTTCGTCCTCTGTTGATGAGCTGGTGCACTAGTTTTCGACCTAAGTTTTGACTGCAGCATCACGTTCTATTCCTCAAACCTCGGGCAGGCATTCTTAGACATGCGTGCAGTGCGCTTGAAACGTGCTGGGGACATCGATATGATCGGACTGCAGATCGTCTTCTGGATTTTAAGCGGGCGAGGGCAGTCGCTCGCCACGTCATACACGACGCTAAATGCACTTGTTGGCAAGACTACGTTTCTACGTTTCTACCAATACCTCGACTTCCCCTAAGTGTGAGGTTTGGAAGAAGTATTACATGTGTCTCCTTCGGCGTTTGTGATCGTTTTGGATTCCCTCAGGACTTTATAATGTATTAAACAATTTGATTTCCATCATCCGCTGGTCCTTCATATTCAACTCTGGTTGTGCTGAGGAGGTAGCAAAAACAAAGACATCATTTTCTGTTGGGTCCCTGGACACGTTGATGTGCGGGGCAATGAACAGGCGGATGCTGCTGCGTGTTTAGCAGTACGTGATCTTCCAGTTTCCTATAGAGGCATTCTATTCAGGGACTATTTTACCGTCATATCTACCCGTCTTTGCAACCATTGGCAACAACAGTGGTCAAATATGCACCATAACAAACTGTATTCAATTAAACCAGTTTGGGTTTGTGGCCATCTTACCACTGTTGCTGTACTCGGAGACTGCGCTTCCCCCGTGTCCGCATCGGCCATGCGGAGATGGGTATGACATGGAGCGACACCCTATTCCTCTGTGAGGTTTGTCGGGTCCCAGTTTCGGTTCGTCACTTATGGATTGTCTGGTTTACCAACGAGCTGGCACAATTTACCTCCACCGTCAGCACTCTACCGCTCTTTATCTTCCCTCCTTGCTGACGCTCCTGACTTTGACTTACGCTCACTTTTTGACTTTTTGTCAGCAACTGCTTTACTACACGAACTTTGACGTATAACCTTCAGTGTCCCTTCCAGCCCCTTTCTTTCCTTACCTCTCATCCCCTTTCCAAGTGGCTGTTTATAGACTCGACACTATTTTCTGCCCCACATGACCCTTGTCGGTTTACCACTTTAATTATAATAATAATTTTTAATTCTAGTTTCCATTAATGTACCCACAATTGATATCAATTTATTTCACAATAACTGAGGGCACATAACTTATCTCCACTCATTAAATGTTGGAGTAACTTTATCTAGTTTCCAGCTAGTCGTATAGTGGCCCTGATTGTATAGATTAAACCTGAATTGCGATTCAGACTGTATTTTAAGATTTGTCGATGGTGTTTCCCAGATTCCCAGGGTCATCAATTATTGATCCCGAAGAGAGACCAAAAAAAACATTTCCCAAGGGTCTCCAGGGAACCCCTAACCCCCACTCCATCCCTGAAACCCGCATGTTCTTGACACACGTATCTTATCAACCAGATAAAGTAATGAATCATTCATCATTTCATGTGTTTTAAGGCACAAGGAATCAGATTTCATCTATATTTATATAGTGGATCTTCCCGAGGAACATAAAAGTTATTTTTTCTCTAAAATTTGGAAAAAAGTATGATAATAATTAATTTCCTCACAATCACTTGCTAACAAAAGAATATACTGAAAAATACTTCAAAACAAACATTTTGCAACTTACAAATAAGGTGAAAATGGCCATTCTAAGTTACTGTACAGAGAAGTAAGATAGGTGTGCCGTAGCTCCATCACTAGCGCACTCAGCTCACACCCTGAGGTCCGGAGTTCGAATCTCCGGTACGACTGGATAACATTAGGACGTGTTTCATTAAGACACCGGTTGTCTATGTTCACCATCAGTAAAATGGGTACCTGGGTGTTAGTGGACTGGTGTGGGTCGCATCCTGGGACAAAACTGACCTAATTTGCGGGAAATGCTCAGCATAACAAGGGACTTTCTATATAGTAGTATGTCATTGATGTCAACTATGGTCTGTATACCTTGTACATGTACTGGTAGTAAATAAAGATATATTATATTATAAAAAAAATAGTGACTTCTGGTCACCCTGGGATACTGAACAGGCTGTCTGGGACGTAGCTCTGGTTTTCTCTACATATTCTCACCGCACAAAATCATTCTTTACTCCTAACATTATTTATGTAGTTTACCTGTAGTTTTCCCTCTCCAGGTAAACTACATAAATAATGTTAGGAGTAAAGAATGTTTTATTTGCTTTGGAGACTTAGGTGTGGTATTATTTAGTTTGGTTTAGCTTGGTTTGTTTAAGTTAGGTTAGTTTAGGTTTGGTTTGAGTTAGTAAAGATTGTCAGTTATGTCTTGTAAGTCCATATTTTCCATCTAATATACAGTCGGCTGTTTCATAACTATTATGAAGCCTGGTCACAGACCGGGCCGCGGGGGCGTTGACCCCTGAAACCTTCTTCAGGTATACTCCAGGTTTTAATGTGGTTCTTTGTCTCTCTAACAGGTTCTACTTAATGGATTGGTATCGATGTCTGCTGAGTCAGGGATCATCTGCGAGTGACTCAGCTCTCAGTAGATGTCTGCTGTGTCAGGGATCATCTGCGAGTGACTCAGCTCTCAGTAGATGTCTGCTGAGTCAGGGATCATCTGCGAGTGACTCAGCTCTCAGTAGATGTCTGCTGTGTCAGGGATCATCTGCGAGTGACTCAGCTGTCTGTAGATGTCTGCTGTGTCAGGGATCATCTGCTGGTGACTCAGCTCTCAGTAGATGTCTGCTGTGTCAGGGATCATCTGCGGGTGACTCAGCTCTCAGTAGATGTCTGCTGTGTCAGGGATCATCTGCGAGTGACTCAGCTCTCAGTAGATGTCTGCTGTGTCAGGGATCATCTGCGAGTGACTCAGCTCTCAGTAGATGTCTGCTGTGTCAGGGATCATCTGCGAGTGACTCAGCTGTCTGTAGATGTCTGCTGTGTCAGGGATCATCTGCGAGTGACTCAGCTGTCTGTAGATGTCTGCTGTGTCAGGGATCATCTGCGAGTGACTCAGCTCTCAGTAGATGTCTGCTGTGTCAGGGATCATCTGCGAGTGACTCAGCTCTCAGTAGATGTCTGCTGTGTCAGGGATCATCTGCGAGTGACTCAGCTCTCAGTAGATGTCTGCTGTGTCAGGGATCATCTGCTGGTAACTCAGCTCTCAGTAGATGTCTGCTGTGTCAGGGATCATCTGCTGGTGACTCAGCTCTCAGTAGATGTCTGCTGTGTCAGGGATCATCTGCGAGTGACTCAGCTCTCAGTAGATGTCTGCTGTGTCAGGGATCATCTGCGGGTGACTCAGCTCTCAGTAGATGTCTGCTGTGTCAGGGATCATCTGCGAGTGACTCAGCTCTCAGTAGATGTCTGCTGTGTCAGGGATCATCTGCGAGTGACTCAGCTCTCAGTAGATGTCTGCTGTGTCAGGGATCATCTGCAGGTGACTCAGCTCTCAGTAGATGTCTGCTGTGTCAGGGATCATCTGCTGGTGACTCAGCTCTCAGTAGATGTCTGCTGTGTCAGGGATCATCTGCGAGTGACTCAGCTCTCAGTAGATGTCTGCTGTGTCAGGGATCATCTGCGAGTGACTCAGCTCTCAGTAGATGTCTGCTGTGTCAGGGATCATCTGCGAGTGACTCAGCTCTCAGTAGATGTCTGCTGTGTCAGGGATCATCTGCAGGTGACTCAGCTCTCAGTAGATGTCTGCTGTGTCAGGGATCATCTGCAGGTGACTCAGCTGTCTGTAGATGTCTGCTGTGTCAGGGATCATCTGCTGGTGACTCAGCTCTCAGTAGATGTCTGCTGTGTCAGGGATCATCTGCTGGTGACTCAGCTCTCAGTAGATGTCTGCTGTGTCAGGGATCATCTGCTGGTGACTCAGCTCTCAGTAGATGTCTGCTGTGTCAGGGATCATCTGCTGGTGACTCAGCTCTCAGTAGATGTCTGCTGTGTCAGGGATCATCTGCTGGTGACTCAGCTCATGGATACTAACGACACTGTGCTTTTGGGAGATTCTGAAGAGAAGTTGCAGAGGTTGGTGGATGAGTTTGGTAGGGTATGTAAAGAAGGAAATTGAAAGTGAATATAGGAAAGAGTAAGGTGATGAGGATAACAACAAAATTAGATAACGGAAGATTGGATATCAGATTAGACGGAGAGAGTAAGGAGGAGGTGAATGTGTTCAGATATTTGGGAGTGGATGTGTCAGCTGATGGGTATATGGAGGATGAGGTGAATCATAGAATTAACGAGGGGAAAAAGGTGAGTGTTGCACTGAGGAGCTTGTGGAGACAGAGAACTTTATCCATGAAAGCAAAGAGGGGAATGTATGAGGGTATAGTTATACCAACACACTTGTATGGGTGTGAGACATGGGTTGTGAATGTTGCAACAAGGAGAAGGCTGGAGGCAGTGGAGATGTCGTGTCTGAGGGCAATGTGTGGTGTGAATATAATGCAGAGAATCCGTAGTTTGGAGATTAGGAGGAGGTGCGGGATTACCAAAACTATTATCCAGAGAGCTGAGGAGGGGTTGTTGAGGTGGTTTGGACATATAGAAAGGATGGAGCAAAATAGAATGACTTCGAGAGTGTATAAATCTGTAGTGGAGGGAAGGCGGGGTAGGGGTCGGCCTAGAAAAGGTTGGAGGGAGGGGGTTAAGGAGGTTTTGTGTGCGAGAGGCTTGGACTTCCAGCAAGCGTGCGTGAGCGTGTTAGATAGGAGTGAATGGAGACAAATTGTTTTTAGGACTTGACGTGCTGTTGGAGTGTAAGCAAGGTAACATTTATGAAGGGTTTCAGGGAAACCGGCAGGCCGGACTTGATTCCTGGAGATGGGAAGTACAGTGCCGGCACTCTGAAGGAAGGGTGTTAATAATGTTGCAGTTTCGTAGCTGTAGTGTAAGCACGCCTCTGGCAAGACAGTGATGGAGTGAATGATGATGAAAGTTTTTCTTTGTCGGCCCACCCTGCCTTGGTGGGAAACGGCCGATGTGTTAATAAAAAATATAATAAAATCAAAACTTATGAAACTTTGTTGGTGACTTAGTCATGCCGATGTTCTGGAAGAGTTGTTGTTGAAGACTGACATCTGATTTACGCTCTACTGAGACCTCGTCAAGCAGAAAGCCAGATGAAATAAATGGCGAAATTTTCGAAAAGACAGATTACAGCATCTACCTTCGAGTTCAAGCTTAGAAACAAGAGCCACAAGAACGTAAATATCAACCGAGATGCCAGGAGCTACAGTCTGTAGTTAGGTTTGTTATGGAAGAAAGAGGTCACCTGGAATCAACTCCTCTATTAATTCCAGATTAGTCTTGCTATGGGAGAAGCAGAAGACACTGACACTGAATGAATATTATGTTCTCCATAATGTTGCAATTTGCAATGTTGTGGCTAACAAGTGTAAATACCACACCAGGGCCGATACTATGCTATAGTTAAGGAAACTAGAATCATTCAAGACACCGCCCAACACCTTGCCTTGAAGAAGTATTGGTAATGATTGATAAAGACACTTCAGCTGGTAGAACCCACTTCTCTTTATTGGTCTTCAGTCGTTGCTGAAGCTGGACTTGCAACTCCAGGAACTGCTGATGTCATCCTCAAAGCAACACATGTGACCAAATTAATGTACTCTCATCAGAAGACATATGTTGCTTTGACAAGGCTTCTCCACAAAGCATATGACGCATACAAACCAAAAGTTGCCATTGGAAGAATAGGCGACTTTCAGCGATTTCCATAGACCAGAGTTATGGGGAAGTAAAAATATTTAAGAGTTGTGGGTGTCTTTTATGGTACAGGAACGGGTGTCGTGGAACCCCGTAGGTGTGCCATAAGACAGAGATAAGGGTGTCTGAGGACATGGTGGAGGTGTATCATGACAAGGTGTGGTAGTGTCCTGCGTGACACTTGAAGACGGCAGCGACTTGACACTAGCACTAAGTATATGATTTTACTTGTGACTTTTATTACCTTGTACTATGATTTTGTGTATACAAATGTTTTTACACAAATTATAAGCTTATGATTTTATTCAGATTATATGTTTTTATATTAATAATATTATATATATTAATAAATATCTGAAATCTGAGATTTTATTATCCCGAACAGTCAGTTTATTACAAATGTTATTTTTTTGTAATATATGGGGGCCTGTCCGGGAGCTTGTTTGTCCGGGAAATGATATCTTAGTAAGCTCTTCACTACCCTTGATGTCTTAGTAAGCTCTTCACTACCCTTGATGTCTTAGTAAGCACTTCACTACCTTTGATGTCTTAGTAAGCTCTTCACTACCCTTGATGTCTTAGTAAGCTCTTCACTACCCTTGATGTCTTATTAAGCTCTTCACTACCCTTGATATCTTAGTAAGCTCTTCACTACCTTTGATATCTTAGTAAGCTCTTCACTACCCTTGATGTCTTAGTAAGCTCTTCACTACCTTTGATGTCTTAGTAAGCTCTTCACTACCCTTGATATCTTAGTAAGCTCTTCACTACCCTTGATATCTTAGTAAGCTCTTCACTACCCTTGATATCTTAGTAAGCTCTTCACTACCCTTGATGTCTTAGTAAGCTCTTCACTACCCTTGATGTCTTAGTAAGCTCTCCACTAACCTTGATATCTTAGTAAGCTCTTCACTACCTTTGATATCTTAGTAAGCTCTTCACTACCCTTGATGTCTTAGTAAGCTCTTCACTACCCTTGATGTCTTAGTAAGCTCTTCACTACCCTTGATGTCTTAGTAAGCTCTCCACTAACCTTGATATCTTAGTAAGCTCTTCACTACCTTTGATATCTTAGTAAGCTCTTCACTACCCTTGATGTCTTAGTAAGCTCTTCACTACCCTTGATGTCTTAGTAAGCTCTTCACTACCTTTGATGTCATAGTAAGCTCTTCACTACCCTTGATGTCTTAGTAAGCTCTCCACTAACCTTGATATCTTAGTAAGCTCTTCACTACCTTTGATATCTTAGTAAGCTCTTCACTACCCTTGATGTCTTAGTAAGCTCTTCACTATCCTTGATGTCTTAGTAAGCTCTTCACTACCTTTGATGTCTTAGTAAGCTATTCACTATCCTTGATGTCTTAGTAAGCTCTTCACTACCTTTAATATCTTAGTAAGCTCTTATCTACCCTTGATGTCTTAGTAAGCTCTTCACTACCCTTGATGTCTTAGTAAGCTCTTCACTACCCTTGATGTCTTAGTAAGCTCTTCACTACCCTTGATGTCTTAGTAAGCTCTTCACTACCCTTGATATCTTAGTAAGCTCTTCACTACCTTTGATATCTTAGTAAGCTCTTCACTACCCTTGATGTCTTAGTAAGCTCTTCACTACCCTTGATATCTTAGTAAGCTCTTCACTACCTTTGATATCTTAGTAAGCTCTTCACTACCCTTGATATCTTAGTAAGCTCTTCACTACCTTTGATATCTTAGTAAGCTCTTCACTACACTTGATGTCTTAGTAAGCTCTTCACTACCCTTGATGTCTTAGTAAGCTCTTCACTACCTTTGATATCTTAGTAAGCTCTTCACTACATTTGATATCTTAGTAAGCTCTTCACTACACTTGATGTCTTAGTAAGCTCTTCACTACCCTTGATGTCTTAGTAAGCTCTTCACTACACTTGATGTCTTAGTAAGCTCTTCACTACCCTTGATGTCTTAGTAAGCTCTTCACTACACTTGATGTCTTAGTAAGCTCTTCACTACCCTTGATATCTTAGTAAGTTCTTCACTACACTTGATGTCTTAGTAAGCTCTTCACTACCCTTGATATCTTAGTAAGCTCTTCACTACCTTTGATATCTTAGTAAGCTCTTCACTACACTTGATGTCTTAGTAAGCTCTTCACTACCCTTGATGTCTTAGTAAGCTCTTCACTACCTTTGATATCTTAGTAAGCTCTTCACTACATTTGAAATCTTAGTAAGCTCTTCACTACACTTGATGTCTTAGTAAGCTCTTCACTACCCTTGATGTCTTAGTAAGCTCTTCACTACACTTGATGTCTTAGTAAGCTCTTCACTACCCTTGATGTCTTAGTAAGCTCTTCACTACACTTGATGTCTTAGTAAGCTCTTCACTACCCTTGATATCTTAGTAAGCTCTTCACTACACTTGATGTCTTAGTAAGCTCTTCACTACCCTTGATATCTTAGTAAGCTCTTCACTACCCTTGATGTCTTAGTAAGCTCTTCACTACCCTTGATATCTTAGTAAGCTCTTCACTACCCTTGATATCTTAGTAAGCTCTTCACTACCCTTGATGTCTTAGTAAGCTCTTCACTACCCTTGATATCTTAGTAAGCTCTTCACTACACTTGATGTCTTAGTAAGCTCTTCACTACCCTTGATATCTTAGTAAGCTCTTCACTACACTTGATGTCTTAGTAAGCTCTTCACTACCCTTGATGTCTTAGTAAGCTCTTCACTACCCTTGATATCTTTGTAAGCTCTTCACTACACTTGATGTCTTAGTAAGCTCTTCACTACATTTGATGTCTTAGTAAGCTCTTCACTACACTTGATGTCTTAGTAAGCTCTTCACTACACTTGATGTCTTAGTAAGCTCTTCACTACACTTGATGTCTTAGTAAGCTCTTCACTACACTTGATATCTTAGTAAGCTCTTCACTACACTTGATGTCTTAGTAAGCTCTTCACTACACTTGATATCTTAGTAAGCTCTTCACTACACTTGATGTCTTAGTAAGCTCTTCACTACACTTGATCATTTCATTATGCTTTATACGACAGTCCTGATATTCCTTCAAAGGTCCATATATGAGTGTAGTGTAATAAAGCTGCCTAACCCCCTAGTTAAATTTACCACTTGTGTATAAATTTTCTTTGTGAAAACATTCAGAAATGATTATTATTATTGTTGTTGTTGTTGTTGTTTATAAACTGATATTATGAAATTCTTCCAGGCTTTACCTCTCTACATCTGTGAACATTGACCAACTAAGGTCAAATGAATAAACAAACAAAACAAACAAACAAATTTTATTTCATTGCAGATTACATGGGTATCGGAAGTTACAATGTAAATTGAGTGCAAGGAGAGCCACTGACATGCCATGGCATTAGGGGCAGCTTATTCTAGTCCTTAAAAACTATGTACTTAATATTAGAGAAATTTATTGAGTTTATTCTAGTTAAAATTATTTTCAAAATTACAATATGATGAAATTTTACTGTTTAAATTATTATATAATGATATTAGATCTTAGATTGTTACAGGTGTTAAGATTCTTGAATGATAATATGGAATTGAGATTATCTTAAGGAAAATAACATTGAGCATTTTTGACATTAACTTATAATATGAGTAGGGGTAACATAATAGTAACATATTATTAAAAATTGAGATTATCGTATAGGAAAGTAACAATGAGCATTTTTCAAAGTAGTTTATAGTATGATCATTTAGTTTTGGGTGAGTAGGTGGTTTTTGAGTTGAGTCTTAAATTGATTTTCAGACAAGATTATCTTAATATTTACTGGTAATGAATTCCAGATTCTGGGGCCCTTTATGTGCATAGAATTTTTACATAGGTTGATATGAACACGGGGTATATCAAAAAGTGATCTGTGTCGTGTGTTGTGGTCATGGGTCCTATTAAAGTTGGTGAGGAGAATTTTGAGCAGAGGGTTTATATTAGAGTGTAAAGTTTTATATATGTAGTAGGCACAAGAGTAAGTATGAATGTTCTTTACGGTGAGTAGTTTGAGACTTTTGAATATTGGTGGAGTATGCTGTCTAGAGTGGGAATTTGTTATCATTCTGACTGCGGCCTTTTGTTGTGTTATGAGTGGTCTAAGGTGATTTAACGTTGTTGATCCACATGCACAGATTCCATAGGTGAGATACGGGTAGATAAGTGAATAATAATATAAATATAAATGTAATGCCAGTTCTTAGTTCCTGGAGGGAACCACAATACTACCAGAGATCAAACCTGGAGAACCTGCTGAACTTAGTTCCTGGAGGGAACCTCAATACTACCAGAGATCAAACCTG
>WNWK01022337.1:0-32714 GCA_009830355.1 Cherax destructor
TCCTGGCAAGCTCCACAAGTCGCACACCACTCTCGTATTTTTGTATAATTTCCTTCATCACTTCTATGCTGTTTCTCACTTTCTTTACCACAGGGGTGCCACTAGGAAGCTTATTTCACAGTTGCACTTAATGAAAAAGCACCAAACACAATGAATTAATTGTGAAATGTTTGGATGAGCGCGCAGGGTAATGTTCACTCGGAGGATAAACAAAGCCAGACTGACTCACGCCTGCACAGGAAGGCGCGCAGGGCAGGCGGACAGCTCTGGTTTTCGTCACTTTACATTGTGGCTTATTTAGCAGTTGCAAGCACAAAAACGAATGGAATATATCTTATGAACATGTGAGGTGATGGTCACTCGCCCATAAACAATGCCACACTGTGGTGGTCGGAGGCAAGCTGGCTTTGTTTATGGCCTGACGTTGGGAGAAGAGCCGGAATGTGTACCGTACCGCCGCCAAATCAAAAAAAAATCATGAACCCTGAGTCTATTTTTCGCCGAAAAAAGGCACTGAAAGGCGAAATTCACGAAACATGATGCAGCTGAAACTCAGGGGTCCACTGTATCATCACTATCATCATTCATCAGTCATCATCATCACAAGTCATCAGAGTTCATCGGCCTTATGAGTGGTGTTTTGTTTGTTCATTACAGTGGACCCCCGGATTACGATGGTGTCGGATAACGATAAATTCGGAAAACGATACATTTTTTTGTAAAAATAATGGTTCGGTAAACGATGATCCGCTCGGAAAATGCTATTCGTCTTGGATGCCTACACGGCACAACGCTCCATCCAGTCAGTGTGCCATTGTTTACCAGCGAGTGAGCGCCACCCACGCATTCATACCATACATTTTGTCATTATTCCATTGTTTTTAGTGCTTGCAACTGCTAAATAAGCCACCATGGGCCCAAAGAAACCTCCTAGTGCCAGCCCTGTGGTAAAGGGCTGAGAGGGAGAATGTGTCTTCTTAAGTGATTCAGTGATTCTACGATATGTTATGATACTAGAGCAGCAGGAGTTGATAAAGGCTATAGTGCCAGCCAGCAATAAAGTGTAGCATTAACAAGTGTAGCAATTAAGTTAAGCCATTAATCGATAGAAAAATGACGACACAAAACTTAACTCCTCCATTGTTGTTTGAGGTATAGGGCTACTGACAACACCGCCGTGTGTCTGGCGGCCATCACTATTTAAGGTGTATCTTTCAGTGGCCCTCATACACCCAACAACAAACACCACAACACCAGTTCTCGCATTCGTAATGATATTTTATTCATTCTAGAGTATATGCCATGTTTCTATGTAGTATACGGCGAGCAGTCTTTAAGATACGGCGCACGCCACCCGGTTTGTTTACATTTTCCATGAGCACATCTCTCTATTATGTAATAATCACTCTTGGGCACATTAACCCTTTGGGGGTCCAAGGGGTCTCTCTGAAACTCGTTCTCAGGGTCCACGAATTTAAAAAAAAAAAAATATTTGTTCTTATGGAATGATAGAGAATCTTTTTCCGATCATAATGCCACAAAAAATATGAAATTTGATCGAAAACTAACGGAATTATGCTTTCGCAAAGTTAGCGGTAGCCATGACACTTACGCATCGGCGATTTCGCCCACTTTGAGCCCTATTTTCGGCACATTCCAATGTTTCAGTCTACTAAAATTATAGCTATTTCGCTAGAACTCCATTTCTTCTATCGATTGAGTACAAGAAACCGCCTATTTACCAATTTTAACTACCCAAAATAGTGGTCAGAAAATGGCAATTTGGCCAATTTCACACAAATTTCAAACGATGCCAATTTCAAAATAGGGTCCATAATAAACAAGACAGACATTCCTGGCACTAAAATAACATCTTCTCTGTTCATTAGTCACGTCTCCAGGCCCCTCTTACATTACTTTTGCTTTCCATTTTGAATTTTTATTCTCACAAAAAATAGAAGATTTACTGTTATGTATACAACTGCATCACTGTAAAAATTGTATAAGTAATATCAGCGCACTTGTGCAAGAATATTAGACTCTCCAGTTGATGTGTATTGGACGCATGGTGTGATTTGTTTACTCCTGAACATCGGCCAAAATCGAACATTTTCGCTACTTTGCGCTCAGTTTCAAGGTACTTGTCATCGTGAAACCAGCCAAAATTATCTCTATTTCTGTAATATATCATCTATTCTATAAAATGAGACTAAGAAAACGAGAATACAAGCATAAATACCATACGAAAATAGACTGCAAAGTCGCTGTTTTAAACCAAAAACACAGTCAGTTTTTTCCCCTCATTATGCACTGTGGAGTGCAGGAATTTTTTTATACTGCGCACACTAACCAGACTGAAAATCGAAACCCTAAATTAATTTTTTATGAGTGCGCCACAGAATTTGACAGACGCATGCCTTTCTGACATCACCACGACGCCAAATGACTTCGAAAAGGCAATAAATGACATGCCCATGCACTCTGCTCCAGGCCCAGACTCATGGAACTCCGTGTTCATCAAGAACTGCAAGAAGCCCCTATCACATGCTTTTAACATCTTATGGAGAGGAAGCATGGACACTGGGATCATCCCGCAGCTACTAAAAACAACAGACATAGCCCCGCTCCACAAAGGGGGCAGTAAAGCAATAGCAAAGAACTACAGAAAAATTGCGCTAACGTCCCATATCATAAAAATCTTTGAAAGGGTTCTAAGAAGCAAGATCGCAACCCATCTTGATACCCATCAATTGCACAACCCAGGACAGCATGGGTTTAGAGCAGGCCGCTCCTGTCTGTCCCAACTACTGGACCACTACGACAAGGTCTTCGACGCTCTAGAAGATAAACAGAATGCAGATGTTATATACACAGATTTTGCAAAAGCCTTTGACAAGTGTAACCATGGTGTAATAGCACACAAAATGTGTGATAAAGGAATAACAGGAAAAGTTGGTAGATGGATCTATAATTTCCTAACATGTAGAACACAAAGAGTAGTAGTCAACAGAGTAAAGTCTGAGGCAGCTACTGTGAAAAGCTCTGTTCCACAAGGCACAGTACTTGCTCCCATCCTATTCCTCATCCTCATATCAGATATTGACAGGGATATAAGCCACAGTGCTGTGTCTTCCTTTGCAGATGACACCCGAATCTGTATGACAGTGTCCACCGTTGAAGACACGGCTAGACTCCAAGCAGACATAAACCAAATCTTTAAATGGGCTGCAGAAAACAATATGAAGTTCAATGATGAGAAATTTCAATTACTCAGATACGGAAAACGTGAAAAAATTAAAATCTCTTCGGAGTACTAAACTAATTCCAACCACACAATAGAGCGAAAAACTAATGTCAAAGACCTGGGAGTGATCATGTCAGAGGATCTCACCTTCAAGGACCATAACAAAGTAGCAATTGCATCTGCTCGAAAAATGACACGATGGATAATGAGAACCTTCAAAACCAGGGATGCCAAGCCCATGTTGACACTTTACAGATCGCTTGTTCTATCTAGGCTAGAATATTGCTGCACACTAACGGCACCTTTCAAGGCGGGTGAAATTGCGACCTTGAAAATGTGCAGAGAACCTTCACCGCATGCATAAGTGCGATAAACCACCTCAACTACTGGGAACGCTTGAAGTTCCTAAACCTGTACTCTCTAGAACGCAGGCGGGAGAGATACATTATTATATACACATGGAAAATTCTCGAGGGCTTAGTACCAAACTTGCACACAAGACTCGGCAGGCGATGTAACATCCCCCCAATGAAGAGCAGGGGTGCCACTAGCACATTGAGGGACAACACAATAAGTGTCAGGGGCCCAAGATTGTTCAACTGCCTCCCAGCATACATCAGGGGGATTACCAACAAACCCCTGGCTGTCTTCAAGCAGGCACTGGACAGGCACCTAAAGTCGGTACCTGACCAGCCGGGCTGTGGTTCGTACATTGGACTGCGTGCGGCCAGCAGTAACAGCCTGGTTAATCAGGCTCTGGTCCAACAGGAGGCCTGGTCACGGACCGGGCCGCGGGGGCGTTGACCCCTGGAATTCTCTCCAGGTAGACACTGACCGCACAGCCCTATTCTATCACCTCCAGGCCTAACAGCCTGTTTCTGCTTGATTTGAGGCGCTAGAATTTAGGCGTACTAGTACGTCAATAACCACAGTGCGTAAAACGTACTTGTACGACCATAACCCCGAAAGGGTTAAATGTCCAATTTTATGTCAATATAGACATTTTCATTAATCCATCTACGATCTTTTCTTCAAAATTATATAAGAAACGCATTACATAGCATATAAACATGCTGTTTATATGCTATGTAGGTGTGGTTGCCGGGCGGACGGAAAACATTATGTAATACTAATAATAATCACTCTTGGGCACATTAAATGTCTTATTTTACGTTAATATAGACATTTTCATTAATCCATCTATGATAATTTCTTCAAAATTATATAAGAAGCACATTACAAAGCATATAAACATGCTGTTTATATGCATATAAACATGCTGTTTATATGCATTGTGTTGCCGGGCGGAGGAAAAACATTACGTAATACTAATAATAATCACTCTTGGGCACATTAAATATCTTATTTTGTGTTAATATAAACCTTTTCATTAATTCATCTATGATATTTTCTTCAAAATTATTTAAAAACACGTTACATAGCATATAAACATGATACATACACCCACAGAATAAAAATTGACAAATATGAGATTTGTTTACCAAGCGACTTTGTAGGAGTGTCGGAAGAATTATGTTTTCTCTAGTCAAACACTGAGGGATAATTGTAGAAAAATATTCCTTTCATATGCCTTCACTCTATATATAGCTATTCATGACCCTTGTGGGTTTAGCACTTCTTTTTTATTATAATAATAATAATACTATCATTAACTCTAAAAATAGTGTGTTGCATGAGAATGGGAGAGTTGCTGTTTGTTTATTCTGTACTAACTTGTACAACTTGTACACAATGTAAGAGTATTTGTATTGCGAGGTAATTATTATTATAATAAAAAAAATTATTTTGAGGTAAAAGTTTCACAAACTCTTACAAACATATGTGAATGAACTAAAAGTGGACACGTATTAATTGCATTCATTTCGTCTGACCGAGTGATCGCCCACCTGTTCAGTTTGTTTTTTTACCTTGTCTGAACTCCGTATTTCGTTCTCTCTCTCGTTTACTCTTTCGTTAACTAGTTGGCTCTCATTGACTATAGCGTCTAAGCTTAGTTGTGATAAAAAGAGGAGTCGTAAGCCTCTTACTTTAAGTGCCAAGTTAGAAATGATTAAACTGAGTGAACTGACTTTTTTGGGTTATCCTAGGTTCTCTATGCATATTCTGCTATGTATGATAATCTATGTAACTATTTGTGTATACCTGAATAAACTTACTAACAAGGTATATGATGATCGCTGAGATAGCCATCAAATACAGTTACATATAGCAGCATATGTGTAGATAACCCAGGATAACCCAAGAGTGTCAGCTAACACTCTTGCTAGGAGCTAATGTTGCTGGGGATTGCAAGTTAAAACCTATGATAATTTATCACTCAGAGAATCCTAGGGCCCTAAAGAACTATGCAAAAGGTAGCCTCTCTGTTTATTATAAATCCAATTCAAAAGCTTGGATGACTACTGATCTTTTCATAAATTGGTTCACAGACTATTTTAGGCCTACAGTTGAGGCTTACTGCAAGGAAAAGAAAATTCCTTTTAATGTTTTACTTGTTTTAGACAATACCCTGCCACTTACCTCTCACACATCAATGTTAATACTTCAAGGTAAGTAATAAGTGTACTCTGTGTATCTTACTTTTTATTGTGTTTTTTAATGCCTAGTGCTATTGCTAACTTAATATAAGTTAGTGTTAGCTTGTTGTCTGGCATTTATATGCATTTAGAAGTGGAAAAAAATGGCGTTCTGCTTTTCGGCGATGTCTGCTTTAAGGTACTAGCCTGGAACCTAACCTGCCGTATAAGTGGGGCCCTACTGTATTAGTTATTATTATTATTATTATTATAATCAAAAGAAGCACTAAACCACTATATTAGTAATAAATATTGAAATGGAGGAAATTAAAAGTATATTTACAGATTGTTATTTATACATATCTTGATGTTTATAAAAGATTGTGATTAGATTTTTTCTTATTCCGTTTCTTCATGCTCGTCAGATACAATATTTGTATCACAAGTTTGATCATCCATTTCTTCTGCATCTGATTCAACAACATGAAGAGTGGTGCATTCTTCAGGTACTGCTGCTACTCCTGACTCTAGAAATTGCTTGGTGAATCTTCTCAACTTTAAATTACTTAAGAAACGTAGTTCTCCTGTCCAGGACTTGAAAATTTCCAGGGCTTCTGGATTTAGGAAGTCCACAGTTTCTAGGAGTAAAATAAAATTATATACATAAATGATTAAAGGATATGTATGTTCCATCACAACATGTGATAACCTAAGATTATTGACCCAAATCCTTAATTTTGCTTATTTTTAAATAGTACTGTAATAGTCTGGATGCAGCAAAATTTCCTTGACTACAGCAACCAACATTAGCAGTGCTAAAGATACTGTGTGCTAGAGAAGAAGGCAAGGGCTGCCTCCAACTGGACAAATATCTTCACCAGGTGCCAGATCAACCAGGCTGTGATGGATATGTGGGGCAGCGGGCCTCCAGCAGCAACAGCCTGGTTGACCAGGCAAGCACCAGACGAGCCTGGCCCATGGCCGGGCTCAGAGAGTAGATACTCTCGAAACTCTTCAAAGGTATATCAAAGGTAGGTATAAGCAGATGTGCAATACTATTTTTTTTTTTAACACACCAGCTGTCTCCCACCGAGGTAGGGTGACCCAAAAAAGAAGAAACGCTTTCACCATCATTCACTCCATAACTATCTTGCCAGAGGGGTGACAATACTCCAGTTCAAAACTGTACTTCTCACCTCCAGGACTCAAGTCCGGCTAACCAGTATCCCTGAATCCCTTCACACGTTCCGTTGCTCACACTCCAACAGCACATCAAGTCATAAAACCTCCTTTACCCCCTCCCTCCAACTTTTCCTAGGACAACCACTACTCTGTCTTCCCTGCACTACAGATTTATATGTCCTCCAAGTCATCCTATTGTCTTCCATCCTCTCTTAATGTTCAAACCACCTCAACAACCCCTCTTCAGCCCTCTGGATAATACTTTAGTAACTCAGCACCTCTTAATTTCCAAGCTACAAATTCTCTGCATAATAATCACACCACACATTGCCGTCAGACACGACATCTCCGCTGCCTCCAGGCTCCTCCTTGCTGCAACATTCACAATCAATGCTTCACATTATATAGGAGCATTGGTACTCTCAAACAGTCCCCTTTTTGCTTCCATGGATAACGTTCTTTGTCTCCACAGATTCATCAAAGCACCACTCACCTTTTTCCCCCTCATCAATTCAACGGTTCACCTTGTCTTTCATAGACCCATCTGCTGACAAGTCCACTCCCAGATATCTGAATACATTCACTTCTTCCCTCAAATTTTTCGTTACCTAAATGTTTTGTTATCCTCATCACCTTGCTTTTTCCTATGTTCACTTTTAACTTCCTTCTTTTACATATCCTTTCCACCAACCTCTGCAACTTCTCTTCAGAATCTCCCATAAGCACAGTCATCAGCAAAAATCAACTGTGACATCCACTTTGTGTTAATTCTTTACGTTGCAATCCCACACCTTTTCGAAACACCTCTGCCTTCACTTCTCTTTCAACACCATCTATAAATATATTTAACAATGACAGTGACATTATGCACCTCTGTCTAAGGCCTACTTTTACTAGAAATTATCTCCCTCTCTCCTATATATCCTAACATGAGATACACTATCCTTGTAAAAACTCTTAACTGCTTTCAGTAACCTACCACCTATTCCATACACTTGCAACATCTGCCACATTGCTTCCCTATCCACCCTAGGGTTGATAAATTATTTACATAATGTTAGGTAAAAGGAAACAAGTGCAACTAATGTGACATTTTATTGTGGCAACGTTTCGCTCTCCAGGAGCTTTGTCAAGCCTGGAGAGCAAAATGTTGCCACAATAAAATGTCATTAGTTTCACTTGTGTACTTTTACCTGACATACTGTCAGTAATTCAACTAACATTAATGCATTTACATAATAAATTAATGAGTCCATTGCAAATCATTAACAATTAACATTTTCAAGTAGAAAGCATTTCTTAATGATCAATTACCTAAGTTTTCACCAAAGTTTATATACTATTCAAAAATTTTAACAATAAATGATGAAATATAAAAAAATAATCTTACCAAACCCTGAGCCAGTAAATTGCTTTATCTCTCTCTCACGTGTGATTCTTATGTGATCCTCTCTGGAAGCATGCTGCCGAGATGTTCGACCACCGATCTTATGCTTTAGTTGTATTTGTTCAAACTCCACAAGATTGCGATCTATATATCTGAAAAATAAATAAATGTGAAATTTTATTAGGTACATGCTGACCTGGTCTGCCTGGTCATAGCAGCAGGGATCATTGTCCAGTCTCAGGCCAGGATTTCAGGATGACAGCTTGGTTAATTTGACTGTTGGTGCTATCCATCTCAAGGGAGGGGTTTTGATGCTGGTAAAAAGCTCTTTAAAACAAAGGAAATGGAGGTACCTTCCCCTTCCTTGGATTAACCCTGGTCACCTCCCATTCTCCAGGTACTGTACGATACCTACGAGTTTAGTGGTTCCCCATATTATAAATCATCATAATTACATCATAATAATCATCTCATCTATACTTACATACAATATGTTATGTACAGTAAGGCCCCACTTATATGGCAGGTTAGGTTCCACACTACCGCCGGAAAGCAGAACACCATTTTTTCCACTTATAAATGAATATAAATGCCAGATAAGTTTACACTAACATATATTAAGTTAGCAATAGAACTAGGCACTGAAAACAATAAAAAGTAAAATACACCCACAGTACACTCATTACTTACCTTAAAATATTTGTAGTCTTAATGTAGGGTGAGAGGTGAGTAGTATTTATTTGTAGGAAGTCAGGTGTAAGATGTATGGTAACCAGCCAGGCCACCCCACCTACACATAATATACTACAACATTTAAAGCGCCCCAGAGCGATAAAATGCATATACAGTACGTACATTCATTACTTTTTTTTTTTTAACAAGTCGGCCGTCTCCCACCGAGGCAGGGTGGCTCAAAAAGAAAGAAAATCCCCAAAAAGAAAATACTGTACTTTAAACATTCAACACAAAAACTCTTTTTTCACCTCACTCATACATAATCAGTCTTTGCAAAGGCACTCAGATACGACAGTTTAGAATAGTCCCTCCAAACTGTCAATATCGCAGACCCCTCCTTTAACCCTTTGACTGTTTTGGTCATATATATACGTCTTACGAGCCAGTGTTTCGGACGTATATATACTAAAAAATTCTAGCGGCTTCAAATCAAGCGGGAGAAAGCTGGTAGGTCCACATATGAAAGAATGGGTCTGTGTGGTCAGTGTGCGCTGTATAAAAAAAATCCTGCAGCACGCAGTGCATAATGAGAAAAAAAAAACTCTGACCGCTTTTTTGGATTATAAAGCCGACTTTGAGGTGTATTTTCGTATAGTATTTATGGTTGTATTCTCTTTTTCGTGGTCTCATTTGATAGAATGGAAAACATATTACAGAAATAAAGATGATTTAGATTAGTTTCATGATGAAAATGACCTTGAAATTGAGCTCAAAGTAGTGGAAATGTTCGATTTTTGCCAATGTTCAAGAGTACACAAATCTCGCCATGCATCCAATACACGTCAACTGGCAAGTCTAATATTCTTACACAAGTGCAATAATATTATTTATACCATTTTTACAATAATGCAGTAGTCTGCAAAACATTAAATCTTCTATTTTTTGTGTGAATAAAAAATCAAAATAGAAAGCAAGAGTAATATAAGAGGGGCCTAAAGACGTGACTAATGAACAGAGAAAATCTTATTTTAGTGCCAGGAATGTCTGCATTGTTTATTCTGGACCCTATTTTGAAATTGACATCTTTTTTATTTTGCATGAAATTGGCCAAATTGCCAATTTCTGACCACTTTATTGGGTAGTTGAAATCGGTAAATAGGTGGTTTCTTGTACTCAATCGATAGAACAAATGGAGTTCTAAAGAAATAGCTATGAGTTTATTCGACTGTAACAATGGAATTGGCTAAAAATAGGGCTCAAAGTCGGCAAAATCGCCGATGCGTATACATCGCCAACAATGCTAAATTCGCGAGTGTAATTCCGTACGTTTTCCATCAAATTTCGTACTTTTGGTGTCATTACCATCGGGAAAAGATTCTCTATCATTTCATAAGAAAAAAATAATTTTTTTTTTCCAAAATTTTGCAACATAGAATGACAGTTTCAGAATGGGGCCTCCGACAGTCAAAAGGGTTAATGTGGAGGCATTGTACTTCCCATTTTCAGGACTCAAGTCCGGCTAAATCTATAATAACCGGTTTCCCTGAATCCCTTCACTAAATATTACCCTGCTCACACTCCAACAGCTCGTCAGGTCCCAAAAAATATTAATCTCCATTCACTCTTATCTAACATGCTCACACACGCTTACTGGAAGTCCAAGCCCTTGCCCACAAAACCTCCTTTACCCCCCTCCCTCCAACCTTTTCGAGAACGACCCCTACCCCTCCTTCCTTTCCCTACAGATTTATACGCTCTCCAAGTCATTCTACTTTGATCCATTCTAAGTGACCAAACCACCTCAACAACCCTTCTTCAGCTCTCTGATAAAATAATTTTAGTAACTCCACACCTCCTCCTAATTTCCACACTCCGAATTCTCTGCATAATATTTACACCACACATTGCTCTTAGACAGGACATCTCCACTGCCTCCAGCCGCCTCCTCGCTGCAGCATTTACAACCCAAGCTTCACACCCATATAAGTGTTGGTACCACTATACGTTCATACATTCCCTTCTTTACCTCCATAGATAACGTTTTTTGTCTCCAGATACCTCAATGCACCACTCACCTTTTTTCCTTTATCAATTCTATGGTTAACCTCATCCTTCATAAACCCATCCGCTGACAAGTCAACTCCCAAATATCTGAAAACTTTCACTTCTTCCATACTCCCTCTCTCCAATGTGATATTCAATTTTTATTTATCTAAATCGTTTGATACCCTCATGACCTTACTCTTATCTATGTTCACTTTCAACTTTCTACCTTCATACACCCACCCAAACTCGTCCACTAACCTTTGCAACTTATCTTTAGAATCTCCTATAAGCACAGTATCATCAACAAAAAGTAACTGCGTCAACTCCCATTTTGTACTTGATTCCCATAATTTAATCCCACTCCTCTCCCCAACACCATAGCATTTACTTCTTTTACAACCCCATCTATAAATACATTAAACAACCATGGTGACATCACACATCCCTGTCTAAGACCTACTTTTACCGGGAAGTAATCTCCCTCTCTCCTACACACCCTATACTGAGACTCACTATCCTCATAAAAACTCTTTACAGCATTTAGTAACTTACTACCTATTCCATACACTTGCAACATCTGCCACATTGTTCCCCTATCCACTCTATCATATGCTTTTTCTAAATCCATAAATGCAATGAAAATTTTCCTACCTTTATCTAAATACTGTTCACATATATGCTTTTATGTAAACACTTGATCTACACATCCCCTACCCACTCTAAAACCTTGCTCATCTGCAATCCTACTTTCTGTGTTACCTCTAATTCTTTCAATAATAACCCTTCCGTACACTTTACCTGGTATACTCAGTAAACTTGTTCCCCTATAATTTTTACAATCTCTTCTGTCACCCTTCCCTTTATATAAAGGAACTATACACACTCTCTGCCAATCCTTAGGTATCTTCCACTCTTTCATACATTTATTAAACAAAAATACCAACCACTCCAACACAATATATCCCCCTACTTTTAACATTTCTGTTAACCCTTTCAGGGTCCAAGGCCCCTCTCCGAAACTTGTTTTCAGGGTGAATGAATTTAAAAAAAAAAAAAATTCTTATGAAATACAGTGGTACCTCGACTTACGATGGTCCCCAAACTCACCCTTTTATGTAAGTTTATTTTTTTAAATGCTTTTGTAAGTGTAATTTTGGGGGTCTAAAAGGACTAGTCTATTTTACAACATTTCTTAAGGAGATAAATTCGTTTGGTAATGGCACTTGAACAGCATTCTGGAATGAAAAAATATCGTAAGTCGAGGTACCACTGTAATTGTTTTTTTTTTCTAAATCTAATGGCTAAAAAATACATTTTTGCGATCAATACTCACCGAGATACAGTGGACCCCCGAGTATCGTAATTAATCCGTTCCAGGAGCTAGTACTTAACACAAAGTTTACGAAATTCGAACCATTATTTCCCATAAGAAATAATCTAAATACAATTAATCCGTTCCACAAAAAAATATTCACATACTAAATTAAAAACAATATATATTTATATATACATTTACTTACATTTATTGAAGAGTTGCAGGCATCTGGAAGGTAGAGTTGCTGATAGGGGCAGGGAGTTAGTGGTTGGAAGGGGAATCCCTCTCCAAAAGGACTTCAGGTAACAAGTTCCTCTCTGGGGTTAATTCCCTTCTTGGTCTTTTAATGCCACTAGGACCAGCTTGAGAGTCACCAGACCCCTGCCTGGTAAAGTAACTGTCCAGAGTCCTCTGTTTCTGGCGACCCTTCAACACTTTCCTGAAGTGCGACATGGCTCTGTCACTGAAGTGGCTGCACAGAAGGCTTATTTCAGCTTGCTCAGGGTGGTGTCTTTCAACAAATGTCTGCAACTCATTCCACTTTGTACACATATCCTTAAACAGTGAAGAAGGCACCTCCTTCTGTCTCTCACCCTCCTCCTTTGAAGCAATAACCTCAGCTGTGGTCTGTTGCTGTTCCAAATAAAGCTCTTGCAGCTCTTCAGTTGTTAGCTCTACCCTGTGGGCCTCCACCAACTCTTCCACATCCTCACCACTCACCTCCAACCCCAGGCTGTTCCCCAATGCCACAATAGAGTCCACAACAGGGTCAAGGTCAGGGTCAGCCTCAAATCCTTCAAAATCCCTCTGTTGGACACAACCTGGCCACAATGGTCTCCAAGCAGAGTTCAAAGTCCTGGAAGTCACTCCCTCCCAAGCCTTACCTATAAGGCATATGCAATGCACAATGTTGAAGTGATCTTTCCAGAACTCTCTTAGGGTCAACTCAGTGTCCGAGGTCACTTCAAAGCACTTTTCAAACAGTGCTTTGGTGTACAGTTTCTTGAAGTTGGAAATGACCTGCTGGTCCATGGGCTGGAAGAGAGGAGTGGTGTTAGGAGGCAAGAACTTCACTCTGATGAAATTAAACTTGTCAGACAAACACTCTTGCAAGTTGTGAGGGTGAGCAGGAGCATTGTCCAGTATCAGGAGGCACTTGAGTGGCAATTTCTTTTCCAAGAGGTATTTCTTCACAGTAGGGCCAAACACTCCAGTCACCCATTCCTTGAAAATCTCCGTAGTGACCCATGCCTTGGTGCTAGCCTTCCAATGCACACACAAATTATTCTTGTCAACACTGTGATTCTTGAAGTGTCTGGGATTTTCATAGTGATACACCAGTAAAGGCTTCACTTTAAAATCCCCTCTAGCATTAGAACAAAACATGAGAGTTAGCCTGTCTTTCATAGGCTTGTGTCCTGGCTGTGCCTTTTCCTCCTGAGTAATGTAGGTCCTGTTGGGCATTTTCTTCCAAAACAGGCCTGTTTCATCACAGTTAAACACTTGTTGGGGGAGGAATTGTTCAGCCTCTACGAACCCCTGGAATTCATGCACAAATTTTTCAGCTGCACGTTTGTCTGAGCTGGCTGCCTCACCATGTCTCACAACACTGTGTATGCCACTACGTTTCTTAAACCTGTCAAACCAGCCTTTGCTGGCTTTAAAATCACTTGCCTCACCACTGGTTGCAGGCATTGTCTTCACAAGATCTGCGTGCAACTTCCTTGCCTTTTCACAAATTATCGCCATAGAAATACTATCACCCGCTCTCTGTTTTTCATGGATCCACACCAACAACAACTTCTCAACCTCATCCACTGTTTTCAATCTATTTTTCGTTAACATATCAACCCTTTTTGCAACATTAGCTTCCTTGATCTCATTTCTCTTTGCCAGGATAGAGCTGATAGTAGAAGGGGTTTTGTTGTACATCCTGGCAAGATCACTCAGACGTACGCCACTCTCATATTTTTCTATAATCTCTTTCTTCAGTTCGATGGTGTTCCTCACTTTCTTTACCACAGGGGTGCCACTAGGAAGCTTCTTTGGACCCATGGTGACTTATTTCACAGTGACAGTCACTAAACCACCAAAAAAAAACACTAAATGTAGTGTGAATGTTTGAAAGAGCGCGCTAAGTAATGTTCTCTCAATGGTAAACAACGCTTCACTGGCGGCGTCCTGCGTCCCGCGCAAGCGCGGAGCAGGCGGATAGGTCTAATACGTTATGAAACACGAGCCATTTTACGATTCTCGAAATCGAAAAAAGCGTACGAAACACGATGTTTACGAAATAAGAACCTTACGAAAATCGGGGGTCCACTGTATAGAGGATTGAAGTTGACCAAAATTGAACCGTTGACGGCAACATCAGTGACTTCTGGTTGGCCGATAATCTTCTACAGTGGTCCCTCGGTTTTCGCCGAAAATTCGTTCCAGAATGCTGCTCAAGTGCCATTACTGAACGAATTTACTTCCTTAAGAAATAATGTCACGTACAGTCATCCCTCCGTTTTCGTGTATCTCTGTTTTCGTGTATTTCAGTTTTCGTGTAGTTTTTTCGTGGAAAATTGCCCTCTGTTTTCGTGTGTTCCCTCCATTTTCGTGCTCGGTCCGGAACCTGTCCACCAGTGCCGCGCACATACAAAGGCCGTAGGCCACCACCCACGCACCTCCAACGCACATTGCCACGCAGTCTAGCATTGTTTACGCTTGAGTGAACATCACCCCAGGAGTTTATACAAAACATTTATTAACAATTCATTGTTTTTGGGCCTTGATTATTGTGTGTGACTACTAAATAAGCTACCATGGGCCCAAAGAAAGCTCCTAGTGCCAGTCCTTTGGTAAAAAAAGTGAGAAACACGATGGAGTTTAAGAGTGTAGCAAGCATACAGGGAGTGTAGCATGAATGCAGGGAGTGTAGCATGTATGCAGGGAGTGTAGCATGTATGCAGGGAGTGTAGCATGAATGCAGGGAGTGTAGCATGTATGCAGGGAGTGTAGCACGTATGCAGGGAGTGTAGCATGAATGCAGGGAGTGTAGCAGTTATGCAGGGAGTGTAGCATGAATGCAGGGAGTGTAGCATGTATGCAGGGAGTGTAGCATGTATGCAGGGAGTGTAGCATGTATGCAGGGAGTGTAGCATGAATGCAGGGAGTGTAGCATGTATGCAGGGAGTGTAGCAGGTATGCAGGGAGTGTAGCATGTATGCAGGGAGTGTAGCAGGTATGCAGGGAGTGTAGCAGGTATGCAGGGAGTGTAGCAGGTATGCAGGAGTGTAGCAGGTATGCAGGGAGTGTAGCAGGTATGCAGGGAGTGTAGCAGGTATGCAGGGAGTGTAGCATGTATGCAGGGAGTGTAGCAGGTATGCAGGGAGTGTAGCAGGTATGCAGGGAGTGTAGCAGGTATGCAGGGAGTGTAGCAGTATGCAGGGAGTGTAGCAGTATGAAGGGAGTGTAGCATGTATGCAGGGAGTGTAGCATGTATGCAGGGAGTGTAGCATGTATGCAGGGAGTGTAGCATGTATGCAGGGAGTGTAGCATGATGCAGGGAGTGTAGCATGAATGCAGGGAGTGTAGCAGGTATGCAGGGAGTGTAGCAGTTATGCAGGGAGTGTAGCATGTATGCAGGGAGTGTAGCATGAATGCAGGAGTGTAGCATGTATGCAGGGAGTGTAGCATGTATGCAGGGAGTGTAGCATGTATGCAGGGAGTGTAGCATGATGCAGGAGTGTAGCATGTATGCAGGGAGTGTAGCATGTATGCAGGGAGTGTAGCATGTATGCAGGGAGTGTAGCACATATGCAGGGAGTGTAGCATGAATGCAGGGAGTGTAGCAGGAATGCAGGGAGTGTAGCAGGTATGCAGGGAGTGTAGCATGAATGCAGGGAGTGTAGCATGTATGCAGGGAGTGTAGCAGGTATGCAGGGAGTGTAGCAGGCAGGGAGAGAGTGTAGCAGGCAGGGAGGGAGTGTAGCAGACAGGGAGGGAGTGTAGCAGGCATGCAGGGAAGTGATCCCGGATAAGGACTTGGTACCTAAATTCCTTATGGAAGGGGATTCCCCTTCCAAAAAAATAGGGTCTCTTCCCTCTCCCCTCCTCCCTCTCTTCCATCCAGCAACATCAGTCTTCAATAAAGGTAAGTGCCACATTCATTTCATTCATTTGTGCATGTAAATCTATCTTTAAGGCACCCCCAAATTTTTTTTTTCCAAACTTCTGGGTTTCTGGAACGGATTAATTGAATTTCCATTATTTCTTATGGGGAAAATGGTTTCAGTTTTCGTGTGTTTCAGTTTTAGTGCATCCCTCAGGAACGGATTAAACACGAAAACCGAGGGATGACTGTAGTTTAGTCTATTTCAGACCCCCAAAAATACACTTGCAACAGCACTTACGAAAATACACTTACATAAATGTTTGAGTTTGGAGATGCACGAAAACCGAGGGACCACTGTATTTTCTTTCTTGAAGTTGTTTTCTTATCGATTTTAATTTTTTTTTTTTTGCAAATAACTTTTATGGCCTGCGAGACCAATAGAAGTGCTGTTTTTCAAATATTCACTCGCTAATTATTATACAATAATGACAAAGTGTTATCACTATTTTGTTTACACAACTTATTTACAGTTATTTACAATAACAAATATTGTTTATTTCTATTGTTCAATCATATATATACATATATAGAGTCACTGGACAAGTTTCTAGAAGTTCTGCAGCCTGTGGAAGTCTCTGAAACATGGTCCCATGCACAGTGGTGTTTTACTTTCCACACACAAAACGAGTGTCTCTGCGTTGTTGTGGGCGATTTTTTGTATGTGCACAGACAAAACACCTCTTCTGAGCCTTTTTCTTGCAAGCAGTAGCAGGCAGTTTTGTTAGAAAGTGTTCACCAGGCCTCAGACAAGAGGGTAGGTGTTGATAACTTGGTGTTGGGCGGGTTTCTATTGCAGGTGTTGTTCCTTGGTACTTGAATATTATTTGTCTGATGACAGACAAACAAAATTTGCTGTATGGTGGTTTGTTTGTGGTCTTCAACTTATAAATATTATAAGCATTGAGCATGGTAATGTCCAGAATGTGAAAAAAGAGTTTTATGTACCACTTGTAACTCTTGCGAACACAATCAGCAAACCCAATTTGCATGTCACATTTGTCCACTAAGCGCATATTGAGGGTGTAGTCCATCACAGCTGCAGGTTTTACAATGGGTTCATTGGTCTCTCTACTCACCCTGCCAGTGTCTGTCATTTCGTTAGGGTGAATTGATGACAACAGTGTGACATCTCGTTTGTCATGCCACCGAAATGCTGTGATGTCATTGGCAGCAAACGCCTGCACCTCACCTCTACGAGTGCCTGCATTGAACCTAGGCATATGCTTACGATTTGCACGCACTGTACCGCACACATCTGTCAAGTTCACTCGCTAAAAATCACTGAGGGAGGGGCTTATGTACCAGTTATCAGTATATAATATATGCCCCTTACCAAGATATGGTTCCATTAGTGTTCTAACCACATCACCAGAGATACCCAGTAACTTCCTGGTATCTTTCAATGTACAGTCAACCCCCGGTGCTCGACGGCATCGGAGGTCGTCCAAATCGGTGTTCGACAGTTTTTTTTAAGAGAATTTTGGCTCGGTATTAGCCGATCTGCTCGGAGTTGGACGAGTCGGCTATTCGTCAAAGACGCGTACGCGTGGCCCAGCTGGGCCCAGGCACTCCACGGAGCGTCAGTGCTAGTGTTTACAAGCAAGAGCGACCACCACCCACGCATTCATACCAGTATATTGTCATTATTCCACTGTTTTTAGTGCTTGCAACTGCTAAATAAGCCACCATGGGCCCCAAGAAAGCTCCTAGTGCCAAGCCTGTGGTAAAGAGTGTTGCAGGGAGTGAAGCAGGGATGCAGGGAGTGAAGCCAGGATACAGGGAGTGTAGCATTCATGCAGGGAGTGTAGCATTCATGCAGGGAGTGTAGCATTCATGCAGGGAGTGTAGCATTCATGCAGGGAGTGTAGCATTCATGCAGGGAGTGTAGCATTCATGCAGGGAGTGTAGCATTCATGCAGGGAGTGTAGCATTCATGCAGGGAGTGTAGCATTCATGCAGGGAGTGTAGCATCCATGCAGGGAGCGTAGCATTCATGCAGGGAGTGTAACATTCATGAAGGAGTGTAGCATTCATGCAGGGAGTGTAACATTCATGCAGGCTGAGTGTAACATTCATGCAGGAAGTGTAGCATTCATGCAGGGTGTAGCATTCATGCAGGGAGTGTAGCATTCATGCAGGGAGTGTAGCATTCATGCAGGGAGTGTAGCATTCATGCAGGGAGTGTAGCATTCATGCAGGGAGTGTAGCATTCATGCAGGGAGTGTAGCATTCATGCAGGGAGTGTAGCATTCATGCAGGGAGTGTAGCATTCATGCAGGGAGTGTAGCATTCATGCAGGGAGTGTAGCATTCATGCAGGGAGTGTAGCATCCATGCAGGGAGTGTAGCATTCATGCAGGGAGTGTAACATTCATGCAGGAGTGTAGCATTCATGCAGGGAGTGTAGCATTCATGCAGGAGTGTAGCATTCATGCAGGAGTGTAGCATTCATGCAGGGAGTGTAGCATTCATGCAGGAGTGTAGCATTCATGCAGGGAGTGTAGCATTCATGCAGGGAGTGTAGCATTCATGCAGGGAGTGTAGCATTCATGCAGGGAGTGTAGCATTCATGCAGGGAGTGTAGCATTCATGAAGGGAATGTAGCATTCATGCAGGGAGTGTAGCATTCATGCAGGGAGTGTAGCATTCATGCAGTGAGTGTAGCATTCATGCAGGAGTGTAGCATTCATGTAGGGAGTGTAGCATTCATGCAGGGAGTGTAGCATTCATGCAGGGAGTGTAGCATTCATGAAGGGAGTGTAGCATTCATGCAGGAGTGTAGCATTCATGCAGGGAGTGTAGCATTCATGCAGGGATGTAGCATTCATGCAGGAGTGTAGCATTCATGCAGGGAGTGTAGCATTCATGCAGGGAGTGTAGCATTCATGCAGGGAGTGTAGCATTCATGCAGGAGTGTATCATTCATGCAGGGAGTGTAGCATTCATGCAGGGAGTGTAACATTCATGCAGGGAGTGTAGCATTCATGCAGGGAGTGTAGCATTCATGCAGGGAGTGTAGCATTCATGCATGGAGTGTAGCATCCATGCAGGGAGCGTAGCATTCATGCAGGGAGTGTAACATTCATGCAGGGAGTGTAGCATTCATGCAGGGAGTGTAACATTCATGCAGGGAGTGTAGCATTCATGCAGGGAGTGAAGCAGGGATGCAGGGAGTGTAGCATTCAAAGAAAAAGGCCAGTAACCCCAGAAAAGAACTTGTCACCTGCAGTGTTAATGGAAGGGGATTCCCCTTCCAAACACTACCATACTACTCCATCTTCTCCCCTCCTCCCGTCTTCCACACATCAACAACTCTTCAATAAATGTAAGTGACATGTTATTGTACTATTATTTCTTAATTTTCCATAAAATTGTGTATAATTTAATGTCAAAAAGTTCTAAAAAATATTTTATTTTAATACTTTTGGATGTCTGAAACGGATTAATTTTATTTCCATTATTTCTTATGGGGAAAATAGAATCGGAGTTCGACCAAACCGGTGATCGACGGGCCCTCTGGAACGGATTACCGACAAGAACCGGGGGTTGACTGTATTACTTCCAGTGTACACAATAATATCCAATACAATACCACTGTAGCAATCACAAAACACAAACAACTTTATACCAAAGCGTTTCCTCTTGCTTGGTATATACTGCTTGAACGACAGTCTACCTTTGAACAGAATCAGTGACTAGTCAATAACAAGCTTCCTGAAGAAATAAAAATGCATATTGAATTTCTCTTTCAGATACAGAAACACATTCCTAATCTTATATAACCTGTCATTTCTGTCAGGTCTGGTTTTGTCTGAGAAGTGTAGCATACGTATCAGTAGCACAAATCGATTCACTGATATTATATCACTGAAACCTGGTGTTGCAATCAGGCAGTCTGTTGACCAGTATGATTTGACAATGTGCTTATACACATGTGGCATAAGCATTATTGTGGCAAAGAAAAGATACATCTCAGCCACAGTTGTCTCTTTCCACCTGTTGAGGCATGATGTTGGTGAAAGTATTGTTTGCCATGGTGTACTCGTAGTATCTGTTGCTTTCCCTGACAATAATTTCCATCAGGGAATCGTCAAAAAATAACTTGAAAAACATTTCCAGTTCAGTGGCATTGTTTCCAAGTGTACATGAAGGGCGTATTCCACATTGACTTTCATCAAACTGATGGGGATTGGGAATTAAATTGTCAGCTTCCTGCCAATTCCAGGTGCGGTCTACTTGTGGGTACTGGATATTTACAGGTGGTTGTGGGGGTTGTGGAAGTGGAGGTTGTGGTTGTGGGCGTTGGTGGGTGGGTGAGGATGGCCTTTGTTGTAGCTGAGCTGACTCAGCGGCGTCGGTGCCAGCATGGTCCACTGCTGGTGCCTCGCGCCTGGCACCACCACCACTACCACTACCAGATGCATGCACATTTCTCATCCCAATTGCAACACTATCGTCATTTTCACTATCACTTCCTGTTGTACGCCCACGGGATGTACTCCTTCCCCTTGTAACAGCATATGGCACGCTACCAGAGCGCATATACCGTCATATATACTGACGCTTCACTGGAGAATATTCTGCTCCACTCTCGCTACTGGAACTGTTTTGAAGAGCTTGGAGTTCATATTCACTATCACTATCATCACCATTGCTCACATCAGAGTCCAGGATATGAGTAAATAACAGTTTTCTCTTTCGTTCTGGTACAATTGAGCGTGAACAAGATGCCACAGCACCGGAGGTGGAAGGCTGAGGGTCGTCTCGGTTTTCCTCAATATTACTGGTATTATGGTCATTAGTTTCGGTCACAACCTCCTCAAAACCTTGAAACTCATCATCACTGACACTCCCATCGGTTTAGAACTGTCACTGGGGAACAAAAGTGTTCCAATTCGCCGAGGAGTGAGGTGCTTCTTACTGCGAGTCGTGGTGAACAAGGTGTACTAACATGGCGTTCCCACAATACACCACTGGCTCCCCGATTTTTTTCCTACTGCGCACACTGACCACGCAGACCCATTCTCTCACCACTAGGCCTACCAGCCATTTCGCGCTTAATTTGAAGGCGCTAGAATTTATGCGTACTAGTACGTGGATAACCCCAGCGCGTAAGCCGTACTAGTACGACCGAAACCCTGAAAGGGTTAAGGGTCAGTATAAGTTAAAACACTAGGACATTAGGAAAACTGGAACTGTTGGCTTTCTTGAAAACAAGTTGAACTAGTACGCTTCTAAGTGGAAATGTAGATATAATATTTTTAAAATACAGTACAGTGGACCCCCAAGTTACGAGCAAAATTCATTACAGAAGGCTGCTCAAGTGCCATTACCCAACGAATTTTCTCCTAAATAAGTGGTACCGGTTAATATTTATTCCAGAATGCTGTTCAAAGGATTAAAGTTTTCTCCTTAGAAAAGTTAAAATAGACTAGTCCTTTTAGACCCCAAAATTACACTTACAAAAGCAAAAAAACACATAAAGGTGGTTGACCATCAATACCACTTACAATAGTTAGTCCATTCAGACCCAAATACACTTACAAGACACAATACTTACAATGAGATTTCCGAGGTGCTCGTAACTCGGGGGTCCACTGTACATTTTATTTTTTTATTAACACATCGGCCATTTCCCATCGAGGCAGGGTTACCTGAAAAAGAGAAAACACTTTCATCATCATTCACTCCATCACTGCCTTGCCAGAGGCAGGTGTGGAGAAAATTTTCTCTAGGAGGGGAGGTATCGGCCCCCTTCAGAGCCCTTTCAGCCACTTTCAGCATGAGGGACGAGCCCTCTCAGAAAGGGCAGTGACGTCTTGTTTGCTACTGCATCAAGTAATTGGACTCAGATGCTTTACCAGCATGTACCAGTGTTAGACATGCCACTTCCTTGTAAGATACGTCATGGCTGACCACTGTTGCTCCTATATGTTGTTAATGAGAAACAATCAATCTCTTACAGTAGTAGGAAAATTAAGAAAATCCTGAACCCATTTTAATACTATGTTAAAGAAAGCATACACAGTTGTTTAAGCCCAGCCATCAAGAAAACAAACATTCTTCATTGCTTCCTGTAGAAGTTTGGCAAGCAAGGGATACATGCTTGATCGACACTTCTTTTGTTTGTCAGATGACGCCCAAGGCACACCGAGCTAGCGGAGTGGCGAGGATAAGATTGCTTTACATCCTGCCAGAGGGAACATTAATGCCGGGATAACGGATAAAGAACACTGTTCCGCACGTTTAAGTGCATAAAAGACAATCCACATTAGCAGTATATTACAAAGAAGTGTGCGCAGCTTCTTATGACATTACTGTGAATAGAGTGACATTGTGAGTGTAACAAAGTTCCAGACAAGGACGTGTGACATTCCTTAAAGACTACTTCTTCAATCAAGACAGCGTTTTCCGGATGACACTTAAGGGTCTGATACAAATACCCAGGTAAGTCTGCTCAGACATTTAGATGTTCTGTTGACTGCGCAGTTAGGAACTGATGTACTATGTTCTAGGCAGATTTATCATACACCCAGTTAACTATGGGCTTTTTAGCCCAACCTAGTGAGTATTAGCACTGTTCAGTATTTAGTTACTGAATGTATATTGCTATACGCTCCTGAGGGGCAATTATTCACATACAGTGGACCCCCGAGTTTTGGCCATAATTCGTTCCAGAAGGCTGTTCAAGTGCCATTACCGAACGAATTTGTTCCCTTAAGGAATAATGTAAAGTAGGCTAGTCCATTTCAGTCCCCCAAAAATACACTTACAAAAGCACTTACAATAATACACTTACATAATTGTTCGAGTTTTGAGGTGATCGAAACTCGGGGGTCCACTGTACTCACTTTATACTTACTTGTCCCCAACAGCTACATGGTGGTAGAACACACTGGGTCACGTTGGAGGAACTTTCTGGTCGAAGCTGCAGAAAGTTGACCCAGCAACAAAGATAAGTACAGTGGACCCTCGGATTGCATACTGCTCCAAACTCGAACAATTATGTATAAGTGTATTTTTGTAAGTGCTTTTGTAAGTGTATTTTTGGGGGTCTAAAAAGACTAATCTAATTTACATTATTCCTTACGGGAACAAATTCGTTCGGTAATGGCACTTGAACAGCATTCTGGAACGAAATAATGACGTAATCCGGGGCTCCACTGTACAGTATTTCATGTGTTCCTGTACAAATTGTTGGTGTTCTACAAATGTAATTTACCACACTGTTGGTCGTGCTCGAACTGGATAAGTGGCCACATGGTGGTCCAAAAGCTTATACTACAGTGTGTAAGTGTCTATGAGCCAAGATCCTTCGAAAAAAGCTGCAAAAGTGGTGTTTTTACAAAAGAAATCAGACTATATGAGTCCCTCCAGGATCAATCAAAGAGAATGGGCGACCATCGCTAGCACAGAAAACGTGAGTCGACTCACCCAGCTCACCCGTCGGTCACCCAAGAAGAAAACGGGGTACCCAGTGTGCTGGCACTCACTCGTTCACCCATTAACTCTGCGCGGGAGTGACCCTTCACTCTTCACTCCAGCGCTTACTCAGCGAGTAACTCGGATGACAGCCAGCTTGTCTCTGAATGTGTATATACACACTGTGTTTATAATGTTTATAGACACAAATTAAGAGAAGAAACTGTGTCTTATGTTTGTCTCTTATATATTTAACCCTTAAACGGTCCAAACGTATATATACGTTCACACGCCCAGTGCCCCGAATATTTTGAAAAAAAAAAATTATAGAAATAAAGAGCACATTTTTTAAGTGTTATAGGATAAAAAAAATTTAGGGTCAGTACTTACCGAGATATGAGGCAGAGAAGTTGGCACTGGATGCTCACCTGACAGCAACAGGAGTCCTGCCGCTTGCAGAATTGTTGCCGATATACCTTTTTTTCTCTTTTTTTATTATTTTTATATAATTTTTATGTTCTGATAATTACAATTTATAGTAGTTCTTGTGATTTCATAGCCAATCTTTGTTCTAACAGTAATATTAGGTACTGAAATTGTACTCAAATAATAATAATAATGATAGTGCATAAAAATAATGATAGTGAATAATAATAATGATAGTGAATAATAATAATAATAATAATAATGATAGTGCATAATAATCATCATCATCATCATAATAATAATAATAATAATAATAAAGTTCCCTTGAAGCATTATGTAAGATTTGTGTCACTGCCTTATCTCATCTGATCTCCACTAATGATGACTGGTGACATTTGACGAGCTTACACTGCTTCCCTTTATTTGTTACGCAAACCTGTCTGTCTGTATCTGGCTGTCTGTGTGTCTGTCTTTCTGTCTGTCTGTGTGTCTGTCTTTCTGTCTGCCTGTGTGTCGTCTCCTTTCTGTCTGCTTGTCTCAAAGAGTAGCTCATGAACCAACTGGTATTACACAGATCACAAGCACATTATATCACTTTGTCTTGACTTTTTTAGTTATCCTAGGAAATTTACACTATGTATAATTGTATTTACGTATGTGTTCCTGTGAGATAGAGACAGAGACAGATAGATACAGACAGACAGACAGAGATATAAAGCCAATCAGGTACCCAGCTGGCTAGCCAGGTGGCCAGGCAGGCAGGCAGCCAGCTGGCCTGCCAGCCTGCCGACATCACTTTCCACTTCAAAGGGGAGTGTTAATATGACATGACATCAGTGAATCCTTGGTGTTTGCCACAGTGTTTGCTCTACCTGGCGCTCAATTTAAATGGTGCTCCCACAAGGTACTAAGTGGTCCCAGATTTTTTTAATATGGCGCACACCGAGTGTTAAGACCCATTCTAAGCTGACCAGGCATCTCAGGCCAATTGTGCCAATTTTGGAGGCAGGAAAAATAAAACGTAAATATACGTTTGGGGCAGTAGCAGTACTAACGTATATATACTTTTGGACCATTTAAGGGTTAAGGAAGTTATATTAAGTTTAAACTTTCATATTAACAGTGACATTTATATAATACTGTATGTACAGTGGTACCTCGAGTTACGATATTTTTTCGTTCGAGAATGCTGTTCAAGTGCCATTACCAAACGAATTTATCCCCATAAGGAATAATGTAAAATAGACTAGTCCTTTTACACCCCCAAAAATATACTTACAAATGCATTTAAAAAAATAAACTTACATAAAAGGGCGATTTTGGGGACCATCGTAACTCGAGGTACCACTGTATTATGAATATATATGTGATATACATTTATACAGTGTACAGTCATTAATGTATGAAGTGAATGAAGTGTATAACGTCATTACTTAAGGCAACTCAACAGTGTTTTAAGCTGAGACAGCATAAATCAGTATGGTCCAGTATATGTACCCTGTACCCTTCAAGGTCACTGACCCTGAGGTCATGGTTAGTGGGTCAGCGGTGTTGCTGACACAATCACAACAAACACTCAGCTGTTCACTGTAGTTTTAAACACTCTAAGTGTGGTGCTAGGAATTATTCCAGTATGTCGTCATTGGACACTAAATTCAAATCCTTACAGACTAGGATTACTCAATTAGAGCAACTAATTTCAGTCTGTTTAGGGTTGACCCAAGAAACCAACATTGACTTTGATGATTTAGAAGTAAAACTGGAATTACTTAATCAACATCTGGAAATCATTAATTCAGATTATGAGAAATATGAAAGAGAATTCCTAGAATCAAATCCATCTGAGGATGACATTAAAAATGTTTAGGGTACTTTTAGTAATCAACAATTAAGGTGGACAGGAATACAGGCTACTTGCTGCAAAACTTTGTCACAGAGACCTACTATAACTAGTGGTCAGACACCTGCCACACCTGCAACACATGGCATTCCCTTACCCAGTCTTCCTACATGGACAATGCCAATTTTCCAAGGTAATAACTATGAAGAGTTTATCAGTGGGTTTCAGTCCTTAGTAAATTCACGTACTGACATAGATGAGATAGCTAAGTTCAACTATCTTAAATATCTTGCGAAAGGAGAACCCTACGAACTGATTAAATCATTTCCGGTGGTCAAAGGCAATTATGCTCTAGCCTTACGTGTTTTAGCAGACAATTACTTTGATGCTGACAAAGCTAGGGTTAGACATGCAGTCTTAATATCAAGCTTGAAGCCACCCAAACATTGTTTTTCAGACTTACAGTCATTTAGGATCACATTAGACAATAGTCTCAGATCTCTAGGTGTTAAATATGACCTAAGGCAATGTGATTGGTTTATCAGTGGTACTGTTCAAGATAAACTGTCATCACAAACCACTGAACGTTTGAATATTATGTTCAATAAATGCTTTTTCACTTGTAAAGAAATTAGCAATGGTTTACAAGCAATAGTTTCTTGCATGCAAGCAACGAGACAAGATGATAAATCCACAAATTCTACCGTGGATAATAAACCTTCAACTCAGTATAAAAAGAGTATACCTACTCCCACTAAATCACAGAATGGGAAATCTCATGTAGGCACTTATGTGTGACAGTAAACAGACTGTCACACATAAACGTACTTCAAAATGTGTTGTACTTTGTGATGGAACACATTGGGCACAGTATTGAATTCAATACACAACAATGGAGGCACGGAAGCAATGTGCTCATCAGCTAAAAAGGTGCACTAAGTGTTTAGGTGAACACAAGGGAGGTAAATGCTCACTGAAGAAGTGTTTTATGCCCAAGCACTTATGCTGAACAACAGACGACTTCCACAGAATCAGGAATTCAACAAGCAACAGCATTAAATGTGAGAGATAAGTCTAAATCAACTGCTCTCCCAATAGCTCAAGTAGAGTTATCCAATAAATTACACAAAACCAATGTGCTAACACTATTTGATCAAGGCTCACAAAGGTCCTTCATAAGAATAACAGTGTTGCAGAAGCTGAATATACAACCCCATGCCAAAATACAGTTAGATATACAGTGGACCCCCGAGTTTCGTAAACCCCGGAAATCGTACAATTATGCAAGTATAATATTGTAAGTGCTTGTGGAAGTGTATTTTTGGGGGTCTGAAATAGACTAACCTACGTGACATTTTTCCTTAAAAGAGTAAATTCGTTCGGTAATGGCGCTTGAGCAGACTTCAGGAGTGAAGTTTTTACGAAACTCGGAGGTCCACTGTAGCTGGGTTTTTCCAAAGTTCTGGTAAACAAGACATATGACCTAGCCAGATTCACTGTTGGTCTAGGAAACAGAAAAAAGACAGTAGAAGCTGTGGTAGTCGATGATTTGCCTAAGTCTGTGCAAATCCGGGGATTAAAAGAAACAGTTACGGCACTAAAGGAAGCCAAGGTCAAGTTAGCCTGTCCTGACATACAGACGGACACAATTAGTCCAATTCATTTAATCATTGGAAGTGATTATTATCACTGTTTTGTGGAAAATATAGTAAGTAAACATGATGTTCACTTGCTGAAAACAGCTGGAGGCCATATGGTATGTGGTCCAATTCCCTCTCAAAGCGGAAAAGAAGCTGATATTGATTCAGTGGAAAATGTACTAGTGCCAAGAATAACCGCTAATCATGTACCACAGCAAAAATTATCATTACTGGAAGAAATGAATGAACCAGTTGATAAGTTGTGGGATTTAGATGCGATAGGTATTGATGTAAAAAACCAAGCCCACAGGAGTCTGAGACTTATAACCAATATTTGGACACTGTCAAATATGAAGATGGACAGTATTGGGTTAGGTTACCATGGAAATTAAATCCACCACATCTACCTAGCAATTATTGCATGGCTTTCGGACAAATGATAGCACAAATACATGAGCTCATGAAGAATCCAGAGCTACTGACTGTCTATGATAATATCATACAAGAACAGTTAGACAATAAATTCATTGAGGAAATAGTTGAAGATAAGTTGAAGACAGAAGCTCATTATCTCACGCATCACGGAGTCAGAAAAGATTCTGAAACCACTCCACTACGTGTTGTATACAACTGCAGTGCACGCACAAATAAAGATGTAGCAAGCCTTAATGACTGTCTGATGACCGGACCCTCCCTAACTGAGAAGCTTCGAGACGTGCTTATGAAATTTCGCACAAATCCATATGCCTACACGGCTGATATTTCCAAAGCTTTCTTAAGAGTAGGACTACAAGAAAAAGACAGAGATTATACTCGATTCTTGTGGCCAGAAAATCCACATGATCCTCAAAGTCCTGTGAAAACATATCGTTTCAAGTCAGTATTATTTGGTGCAACATCCTCTCCATTCTAAATACACATTTGAAGAAATCTGAAAGTTCCTTCAAAGAAACCTTAAAGAAAAGTTTCTATGTGGACAATCTTCAAGGTACTGTGAATAAAGAGGATTTAAAATCCTTATACAGAGAAGCTAACAAGGAGATGAAAGAAGCAAATATGCCTCTAAGGATGTGGAATACTACTTCAAATCAATTAAGGGAACTTATCAAAGAAGATTTCCCTGAAGCTGAAATTCCTGAATGCAACAATATGCTTGGACTTAATTGGAACACACAGGAAGACACTTTGAGTCTCAAAAAGACCCCCCAAAAATACACTTACAAAAGCACTTACGAAAATACACTTACAAAAGCACTTACGAAAATACACTTACATAAATGTTCGAGTTTGGAGGTGAACGAAAACCGAGGGTCCACTGTACTTGATCATCTCACTATTGAAAAAAATGTGATCTGGAGTGATAATGAAGCAGTTCTCCAGTGGTTAAGAAACAATAAGAGTAAGTTAGTCTATGTACAGAATAGAGTAGCATAAATAGGAGAGATGCAGAGAGGCTATCTCTTTTCCAAGTTTCTACACAAGAGAACCCAGCTGACATGTTGTCACGTGGGGGGCCCACTCAAGAAATTTGTGGATAATAAATTATGGCTCCACGGACCGAACTGGCTCTCTAATGAAAATAACTGGCCACAGCAAAAAGCTCACATTATACCAGAAGAAACAGTCTGCTTGAACACAGCAGAAGCAATATGTTTGAATACAGCAGACACAACAGAAATAGTCATTGATGGATCTAAATACAGTGGACCCCCGAGCAACGAACACCCCGGAAATCGTACAATTATGTAAGTATAATATTGTAAGTGCTTGTGGAAGTGTATTTTTGGGGGTCTGAAATAGACTAACCTACGTGACATTATTCCTTAAGGGAGTAAATTCGTTTGGTAATGGCACTTGAGCAGGCTTCTGGAATGAGGTTTTTACGTTACTCAGGGGTCCACTGTACTCATCTTTGGGTAAACTCTTAAGAGTTACAGCTCTTGTCTTTAAATTCATTAAAGGGATAAAACCTAATTATGAATTACTTGAACCCATTAACCCTTTCAGGGTCGAGACCCCCAATCCTTAACTCGTTTTCAGGGTCGAAACATTTTCGGAAAATTTTTTTATTTTTTTCTTATGAAATGATAGAAAATCTTTTCCGATCATAATGACACAAAAAGTATGAAATTTGGTGAAAAACTAACGGAATTATGCTTTCGCATAATTTGCGCATCGATATTTGCGCATCGGCGATTTCACCCACTTTGAGCCCTATTTTCGGCCAATTCCTATGTTTCAGTCTACTAAAATTATAGTTATTTTTCTAGAATTTCATTTGTTCTATCGATTGAGTACAAGAAACCACCAATTTACCAATTTCAACTACCTAATAAAGTGGTCAGAAATTGGCAATTTAACCAATTTCACACAAATTTCAAAAGATGCCAATTTCAAAATAGGGTCCAGAATAAACAAGACAGACATTCCTGGCACTAAAATAACATTTTATCTGTTCATTAGTCACGTCTCCAGGCCCCTCTTACATTACTTTTGCTTTCCATTTTGAATTTTTATTCTCACAAAAAATAGAAGATTTTCTGTTATGTATACTGCTGCATCATTGTAAAAATGGTATAAATAATATCAGTGCACTTGTGCAAGAATATTAGACTCGCCAGTTGATACATATTGGACACGTGGCATGATTTGTTTACTCTTGAACATCGGCAAAAATCGAATTTTCACTACTTTGCGCTCAATTTCAAAATACTTGTCATCGTGAAACCAATCAAAATTATCTCTATTTCTGTAATATGTATTCCATTCTATCAAATGAGACCAAGAAAACGAGAATACAACCATAAATACCATACAAAAATAGACTGCAAAGTCGCTGTTTTAAACCAAAAACACGGTCAGAGTTTTTTTTTCCTCATTATACACTGTGTGCTGCAGGATTTTTTTTATACTGTGCACACTGACCGCACAGACCCATTCTCTCACATCTAGGCCTACCAGCCTTTTGCGCTTGATTTGAGGGCGCTAGAATTTATGTGTACCATTACGTCAAACAACCTGGTGCGTAAGACGTACTAGTACGTCAAAAACCCTGAAAGGGTTAAATACTGGATAAAGCTAATACAGAAAGATGTTTTCTCTACAGAGTATAAATTTCTGGAAACTCAGGATAAATCCCCAAAGAAACCTAATATGATTAATTCTTTAGGACTTTATCTCGACTGGAAAAGATTATAAGATGTCGAGGAAGAATTCATAATTCTTCACTACCTAAGGAAACAATACATCCAATATTGATCCCCAAGAATCATTGGCTAACAAGAATGATTGTTCAAACGCCCACAGTAAAGTGTTACATGGTGTTGTAGCTGACACACTTTGTCATATATGACAATCCTACTGGATACCTCAAGGTCAACAAAGTTTGAAAACACAAATAAGGGACGTTTTTGGGTCACTACGATATCGGTATGTGTATCCGGGTCAACCCCTACCCCTCTGAAAAGTATGTCATGTCCCCATTTGGGTGACAGGTGTAATTACACGGGACCAAAAATTTTTAAACCCCTTTCAGGGCCCAAAGGGGGGTTCCCCACTCGTTCTCAGGGTCCAAAAATTTAAAAAAAAAAAAAAAAAAAAAATTCTCATGAAATGATAAGAAATCTTTTTCCGATCATACAAAAAAATTATGAAATGTGATCAAAACTCACAAATTATGCTTTCGGGTTAGGGGCAGTGACACTTACGCATGGCGATTTTTTGACCCCTTTTTGGCAAATTCCAATGTTTCAGTCTACAAAAATTATACTATTTCGCGAACCCCATGTTTTTATCGATTGAGTCAAGAAACCCCCTATTTATCTTTTACAACTCCCCAAAAATGGTCAAAAAATGGCAATTTGGCCAATTTCACAAAATTTCAAACGATGCCAATTTCAAAAAAGGGTCCAGAATAAACAAAGGGAGACATTCCCGGCACTAAAATAATGTCTTTCTGTTCTTAGTCCCTTTCCCGGCCCCTCTTACTTTCTTTTTCTTTTCATTTTGAATTTTTTTTCACAAAAAAAGAAGATTTATTTATGTATACAACTATCATTTTAAAAATGGTACAAATAATATTAGAGCACTTGTGCATGAAATTTGACTCGCCAGTTGATGTATTGGGTGCATGGTGTGATTTGTTTACTCTTTAACATCGTCAAAAAACATTTTTGCTACTTTGAGTAAATTTTAAGGTACTTGTCTATGTCAAACCCAATAAAATCATCTCAATTTTTGTAATATATCTTCCAAATCAAATGAGACCAAGAAAACGAGAAAAATCAAAAAATTCCATACAAAAAAGACTAAAGTCGCTGTTTTCCAAAAACCGGTCAGAGTTTTTTTTCCCCATTATAATGTGTGGGGCAGGTTTTTTTAAATGGGACACTGACTGCCGACCCATTCTATCCCTCTAGGCCTAACAGCCTGTTTCTGCTTGATTTGAGGCGCTAGAATTTAGGCGTACTAGTACGTCAATAACCCCAGGGGTGCCGTACTATCGTCAATAACCCCGAAAGGGACAAAAAAGTTAAAAAGTTCCATCAAGGTGTCATCTGTTTGTTTCCTGTGCTACGACTAGGCAGTACATCTAAAGTAGCCACTGATATGTTCGAAACCTTTATTAAATTAAGAAGGTTTGGCCCGAAGGGCATGTCCCAGCTGATGAAACAGATAATGCAAGAAATTTGTTCTGGTGTCTTTTATAAGCAAGATCTTTGATCAGCCAAAGGAACAACAGATGCTGAATCAACACAATTGTTGTTGGGGATTCATTCCTCCCAATCCCCCTGACACAGCGGATTTTTTTGAAAGAATGATAGGCATCGTAAAATTGCA
>WNWK01022338.1:0-5000 GCA_009830355.1 Cherax destructor
GCAGTGTTTAGTTAGTAGAGGTCACCAACCATGTTCAAACAATGCTCCACTTTTATCGGCAATATTCAAAGTACAGTTGACATGTACATGTATACAGTGGACCCTCGGTTTTCGTTGATAATTCTTTCCAGAATGCTGTTCGAGTACTGTTACCGAATGAATTTGTTCCCATAAGGAATAATGTAAATTAGATTAGTCCATTTCAAACCCCCAAAATACACTTACAAAAGCACTTACAAAAGCACTTACAAAAGCACTTACAAAAATACACTTACATAATTGTTTGAGTTGGGAGCTTTACGAAACCGAGGTCCACTGTACAGTTTTTTGAATTTGGTCTAAGATGCTCATCAGCAGCACCTGATGATGAGGAATTGAGACTGACACTGAAATGTACAGAGCAACAATTATCCAATCTTTGTCTGCTAAGGGGTTTCTTAACCCTCTCAGTGTCGCGAACCCTGCTAGGGGGTTTCTTAACCCTCTCAGTGTCGCGACCCCTGCTAGGGGGTTTCTTAACCCTCTCAGTGTCGCGACCCCTGCTAGGGGGTTTCTTAACCCTCTCAATGTCGCGACCCCTGCGGGGGTTTCTTAACCCTCTCAGTGTCGCGACCCCTGCTAGGGGGTTTCTTAACCCGGTGGTCTGGTGGCTTGAGCTCTCGCTTCACACACGGAGGGCCCGGGTTCGATTCCCGGCGGGTGGAAACATTTCGACGTGTTTCCTTACACCTGTTGTCATGTTCACCTAGCAGCAAATAGGTACCTGGGTGTTAGTCGACTGGTGTGGGTCGCATCCTGGGGGACAAGATTAAGGACCCCAATGGAAATAAGACAGACAGTCCTCGATGACGCACTGACTTTCTTGGGTTATCCTGGGTGGCTAACCCTCCGGGGTTAAAAATCCGAAGAAATCTTATCTTATCTTATCTCAGTGTCATGACCCCTGCTAGGGGGTTTCTTAACCCCTGCTCTCAAACTTGCTCTCACTAGCAAAATTTAAAAAGAAAAAAATTTATTTTTTCTCATGAAATCATAGAAAACCTTTTTCTAAAGGTAATAAAATAAAAAGTACAAAATTTGATAGAAAACTGACAAAATTATGCTCTTGTGAATTTTTCTGCATTAGTGATATTTACACATTGGCAATTTCGTCCACTTTGGTTCCGATTTTGGGCCAATTCCATTGTCCCAGTCTTCCATTCTATCAATTGAATACAAGAAACTGCTTGTTCAACTCTTAAATCCTCGTCATCAGGTGCTGCTGATGAGCATCTTAGACCAAGTTCAAAAAAATTGTATACAAATCAACTGTACAGTGGTACCTCTACTTACAAGCAGCTCCCAAATCGAACAATTATGTAAGTGTATTTTTGTAGGTGCTTTTGTAAGTGTATTTTTGGGGGTCTGAAATGGATTAATCTAATTTCCATTATTTCTTATAGGAAAAAATTCCTTCATTATCGGCACTTGAATAGCCGTCTGCAATGAATTTTGCTTGTAAGTAGAGGTACCACTGTACTTTGAATATTGCAGATAAAAGTGGAGCATTGTTTGAACATGGTTGGTGGCCTCTACTAACTAAACACTGCTAAGAATGGTCATGGCAGCCCTGTGGCCTGGTGGGTAAAGCTCTCGCTTCGCACGGCGAGGGTCCGCGTTCAATTCCCGGTGAGGGTAGAAACATTGGGTATGTTTTCTCTACACCAGTTGTCTCTGTTCTCCATTAATAAAATGGGTACTTGGGTGTTAGTCGAAAGGTGTGGGTTGCGTCTTGGGACAAAACTGACCTAATTTGCAGGAAATGCTCAGCATAACAAGCGGCTTTCTATATAGTAGCATGTCATTGATATCAGCTAGGCCTGTATACCTTGTACATGTAATTGTAGAAATAAAGATACAGCCTCTCCTCACTTAACGACATGCTTGTTTACCGACGCCTCAGACATACGACGGGCTCTCTGACCAGTATACATACCTATATAATGTATATTAGAGCTGATTTCCTCTACAGTGGACCCCCGAGTTTCGTAAGGTTCTTATTTCGTAAACATCGTGTTTCGTAAGCTTTTTTCGATTTCGAGAATCGTAAATGGCTCGTGTTTCGTAATGTATTAGACCTGTCCACCTGCTCCGCGCCTGCGCGGGACGCAGGACGCCGCCAGTGAAGCGTTGTTTACCATTGAGAGAACATTACCTAGCTCGCTCTTTCAAACATTCACACTACATTTGGTGTTTTTTTTGGTGGTTTAGTGATTGTCACTGTGAAATAAGTCACCATGGGTCCAAAGAAGCTTCCAAGTGGCACCCCTGTGGTAAAGAAAGTGAGGAACACCATCGAACTGAAGAAAGAGATTATAGAAAAATATGAGAGTGGTGTACGTCTGAGTGATCTTGCCATCTACCCCATCTACTATCAGCTCTATCCTGGCAAAGAGAAATGAGATCAAGGAAGCTAATGTTGCAAAAGGGGTTGATATGTTAACGAAAAATAGATCGAAAACAGTGGATAAGGTTGAGAAGTTGTTGTTGGTGTGGATCCATGAAAAACAGAGTGGGTGATAGTATTTCCATGGCGATAATTTGTGAAAAGGCAAGGAAGTTGCACGCAGATCTTGTCAAGACAATGCCTGCAACCAGTGGTGAGGCAAGTGAATTTAAAGGCTGGTTTGACAGGTTTAAGAAACGTAGTGGCATACACAGTGTTGTGAGACATGGTGAGGCAGCCAGCTCAGACAAACGTGCAGCTGAAAAATTTGTGCATGAATTCCAGGGGTTCATAGAGGCTGAACAATTCCTTCCCCAACAAGTGTTTAACTGTGGTGAAACAGGCCTGTTTTGGAAGAAAATGCCCAACAGGACCTACATTACTCAGGAGGAAAAGGCACAGCCAGGACACAAGCCTATGAAAGACAGGCTAACGCTTATGATGTGTGCCAATGCCAGTGGTGATTTTAAAGTGAAGCCTTTACTGGTGTATCACTATGAAAATCCCAGACCCTTCAAGAATCACAGTGTTGACAAGAATAATTTGTGTGTGCATTGGAAGGCTAACACCAAGGCATGGGTCACTACGGAGATTTTCAAGGAATGGGTGACTGGAGTGTTTGGCCCTACTGTGAAGAAATACCTCTTGGAAAAGAAATTGCCACTCAAGTGCCTCCTGATACTGGACAATGCTCCTGCTCACCCTCACAACTTGCAAGAGTGTTTGTCTGACAAGTTTAATTTCATCAGAGTGAAGTTCTTGCCTCCTAACACCACTCCTCTCCTCCAGCCCACGGACCAGCAGGTCATTTCCAACTTTAAGAAACTGTACACCAAAGCACTGTTTGAAAAGTGCTTTGAAGTGACCTCGGACACTGAGTTGACCCTAAGAGAATTCTGGAAAGATCACTTCAACATACGCCTTATAGGTAAGGCTTGGGAGGGAGTGACTTCCAGGACTTTGAACTCTGCTTGGAGACCATTGTGGCCAGGTTGTGTCCAACAGAGGGATTTTGAAGAATTTGAGGCTGACCCTGAATTTGACCCTGACGACCATGTGCCTGTTGTGAACTCTATTGTGGCATTGGGGAACAGCCTGGGGTTGGAAGTGAGTGGTGAGGATGTGGAAGAGTTGGTGGAGGAGCACAGGGTAGAGCTAACAACTGAAGAGCTGCAAGAGCTTCATCTGGAACAGCAACAGACCACAGCTGAGGTTATTGCTTCAAAGGAGGAGGGTGAGAGACAGAAGGAGGTGCCCTCTTCAGTGCTTAAGGAGATGTGTACAAAGTGGAATGAGTTGCAGACATTTGTTGAAAGACACCACCCTGAGCAAGCTGAAATGAGCCTTCTGTGCAGCCACTTTAGTGACAGAGCCATGTCGCACTTCAGGAAAGTGTTGAAGGGTCGCCAGAAACATAGGACTCTGGACAGTTACTTTACCAGGCAGGGGTCTGGTGACTCTCAAGCTGGTCCTAGTGGCATTAAAAGACCAAGAAGGGAAGTAACCCCAGAGAGGGACTTGTTACCTGAAGTTCTTTTGGAGGGGGATTCCCCTTCCAACCACTAACTCCCTGCCCCTATCAGCAACTCTACCTTCCAGATGCCTGCAACTCTTCAATAAAGGTAAGTAAATGTGTGTGTGTGTGTGTGTGTGTGTGTGTGTGTGTGTGTGTGTTTTGGTGTGTGTGATATATATATATATATATATATATATATATATATATATATATATATATATATATATATATATATATATATATATATATATATATATATATACATACATACATACATACATACATACATACATACATACATACATACATACATACATACAACACACACACACACACATACACACACACACACACACACACACACACACACACACACACACACACACACACACACACACACACACACACACACACACACACATACAGTGGTACCTCGACTTACGATGTTATCATCTTAGGTTATATTCGATAACCGATATTTATAACGTAAGAAATTTGAATGCGACTTACGATGTTTGATTCGTCTAACGACATTCATACCGGACGTGTCCGCTTGGCGCCCAGCTGAGCGCGCACTCCAGGGAGCGTCAGTGCTATTGTTTACAAGCGAGAGCGACCACCCACCCACACCCACGCATTCATACCAGTATATTGTCATTATTCCACTGTTTTTAGTGCTTGCAACTGCTAAATAAGCTACCATGGGTCCAAGGAAAGCTCCTAGTGCTAAGCCTGTGGTAAAGAATGTGCAGGGAGTGAAGCATTTATGCAGGGAGTGTAGCATTTATGCAGGGAGTGTAGCAGGCATGCAGGGAGTGTAGCAGGCATGCAGGGAGTGTAGCAAAGATGCAGAGAGTGTAGCAGGGATGCAGGGAGTGTAGCAGGCATGCAGGAGTGTAGCGGCATGCAGGGAGTGTAGCAGGCATGCAGAGAGTGTAGCAAGGATGCAGGGAGTGTAGCAGGGATGCAGGGAGTGTAGCAGGGATGCAGGGAGTGTAG
>WNWK01022338.1:15000-32713 GCA_009830355.1 Cherax destructor
ATGCCTGCACTTTAAAGGAGGGGTTTAGGATATTGGCTGTTTGGAGTGACATCTAAACTGTCATATCTGAGAGCCTCTGCAAAGACAATGATTATGTGAGAATGATGATGAAAGTGTTTCTTTTTGGGGTCACCCTGCCTTGGTGGGAAATGGCCAATGTGTTAAAAAAAAAAAAATTCTCCATTCTCCATAGAGCATTCCAACTTTTTTTTCAGCTGCCTACTTCAGCCCCCTGACATGCTTCATTTGTCTTTCCTCCTCTCTTACAGTCCTGTGGTTACTGCAGACTCTGTACTAAAAGAAAAATAGATGTATAAATAGCCAGGCTGAAATAGGCTAGTCCAGACACTAGGAAAGGTTAGTAGTATAGGCTAGTAACATGGTTACACATAAACATGTCCTTTTTACATCTTAATTTTTGGATTCTTAACCATTTCAGGGTTTCGGCCATACTAGTACGGCTTACGAGCCAGAGTTTTGGTCGTACTAGTACGCCTAAATTCTAGATCCCTCAAATCAAGCAGAAACAGGCTGGTAGGCCTAGATGCGAGAGAATGGGTCTGTGCGGTCAGTGTGCGCAGTATAAAAAAAATCCTGCACCACACAGTGCATAATGAGGAAAAAAAACTGACCTTGTTTTTGGTTTAAAACAGCAACTTTGCAGTCTATTTTCGTATGGTATTTATGCTTGTATTCTCGTTTTCTTAGTCTCATTTGATAGAATGGAAGATATATTACAGAAATAGAGATAATTTTGACTGGTTTTATGATGACAAGTACCTTGAAACTGAGCGCAAAGTAGCGAAAATGTTCGATTTTTGCCGATGTTCAAGAGTAAACAAATCACACCATGCGTCCAATACACATCAACTGGGTAGTCTAATATTCTTGCACAAGTGTGCTGATATTATTTATACCATTTTTCCTCTTTAAGGGGGGCTCCTTGTCGTGGTAAAGAGGCTATCGGTCTGAGAAATTGGACCTCTTGGTCTTCTTCCTCAGACCGAACCTAATTACCCCCCAATCCCCTTTTCCCTTTCCCATCTTCCCCATCTTCCCTTTTCCCTTTCCTCCTCCTCCTCATCCCTCCCTTATTTCCTTCCCATTTTTCTCCTGGGAGCTTCCCTCCACAGACATTCTAGTTCCTAGGTAGGGGGAAGGGTACCGTGGTCTTCCCCTTTCCGTTGAGGTTCTTGGCGGTGGTGTAGTTTGCCGTGGAATCTGGATTGCCCGGGGATGCCCCTCCCTCTCCGGTCTCCCGGGGGTGGCTTTAAGTATCTTTCGGGCAACGGGTGTATCTCTGGAGGCCACCTTTCGGATTCCAGGGGTGGTGACTGAAGGAGGTATGCTTTGTGGCAGATATCCGGCCGCCCTCTCTTTTGTCCGCCGAGGTAGCTCGGTGGATGTGAGGTTGCTATCCCGGATCGCTGGTTTACTGGCATGAAGGGTAGGGTATGGCACGGGTTCCATGCAGCATCTGCCCTCCTTGCAGTGTTGAGGTCCTCTTGGGTGCGGAGGGTGATTTACGCCCCTTTCATTCCTCCTTGGGGCTATTCTTCCACGTTCCCCCTTTTTTTTTCCTGATACCGCACCCAGTACTGACCCTGCCTCGTTAATGGACAACTCTTCGGACATCTCTAATACCCCTGTACCTCTTGCTGGTGCCGGTTCGTCACCTGCTTCAGGTACCAGGGTTCCAACCGGCCCTTTTGACATATCTGACCTTCGTTCTTCTCTGACCTTGATTCCGGCTTCTCCCTCGACGGTGCGGCAATTTTTGGATGTGGGACCACCCCCGGTCCCACATCCAAACGACCAAGACCCTTACATGACGATTCGACACTTCCTTCTCGTTCATCTCAGAAACGACCAGCACGTCACGCACTTCCCTTAAACACTTTGTTTCACACTACTCAATGGACAAAGTTTTTTACTCTAAGACCGACTACTCCAATTACCTATCTTTCCGATCATAGTATTGGTAAAGCTCTCCTACGCAATGTAGGTAAAGATATCTCATTTGACACTCTCAAGAGCGGCACTCGCATCATCACGGTCCAGAATTTGGCCAAGCTCGCAATCTTTCTCTTCTTACGACCATAGATACTATTCCTATCACTATTGACAAGCATCATTCTCTTAATTCTTGTAGTGGTACTGTCAGTTTACCCCACACCATTGTCCAACGGAATTTCCAGACATGTGGTGATGACATTTTGGAGCAGCTTGAGCTTCAAGAACTCCCTATCCTTAAGGTTGACACTTTTGTCCTCCCTGCCAATAAGCGAAGACGTTATCCTTGCAATATAGCTCGTTTAACGTTTGACTGCCGTGAACTCCCACCTTCGGTCTACATTGCAGGTCAACGTTTACAAGTTCGAAAGGTGACCCTTACACCACAACAGTGTAGAAACTGCTGGCGTGTTGGTCATCCAGCGAAATATTGCAGGTCCATGGCCGAATGCCCAGTCTGTGGTGCTGACGACCATGCCAATTCTTCTTGTACTCTACCTCCCTCTTGCCTTAACTGTCATGAGGCACATCCGTCGTATTCTCGCCGTTGTCAGGTTTACCTGAATGAGCGGGAAATCCGTTGTCTCAAAGAGGCGGAAGGCTTCTCATATGCTATGGCCGTCTCTCATCTACGCCTTCAAGGGAGACTTCCTCGTATTTCCTATTCTCGCATTGCTAAACGTCGCCCCACTTCTGGGGTCCCAACTTCCTTGACTTCCTCTGTGGTTACAACATCCTCCGTCATCCCTGTCTCGAATCCTTTTGCTGTTCTTGGCTCCGAGGTCCCTACCTCGGCATCCCATACTGTCCACTCTCCTTCCTCTACTCACTCGCACAGTTCTATGTCTACATGCTCTCATCCCCCACCTAAGTCTCAACGCCCCCCTTCTTCTCATAAGTCCGGCAAAAAATCCCTATTGCCGGGTTCTTCGCCTCCGACTAGTTCTGTAACGTGTGGAGGTTCATCCTCCTCCTCGTTCAATATCTTCATCCCCTGTCCCCTCTCAAGTTCCTTCCCTGACTGTCCCTCCCCAGGCCTCTTCCACTCCTGTCCGCTCCCAAGCCCCTTCGACAGTTTCCTCTTCCATCTCCTCGCCTTCTACTTTAGAACAGTCTATAGTCTCCCTGATGGTTGCTCACTCTCCTTCCATTTCTAATGTAGTCCCACATTCTGCATCTTTGTCTTCCGAGAATCTGGAAGCTATCGCAGAATATATTGCAGAGTCTGGAACGTTAATGGACACCGCTCCACCTTCGGTTCCTCCTCCTCTCTCTTCGTCTACAACCCATCTTCCTTCACAGCGTCCCACTCCTTCTCTGATTACGAGTCTTACGCTGCCTCCACACGTGGACTTTTCTAACCCTAGTCCATAGATACCTCTAACTTCGACTTCTATCTTTCTCTCTATAAATCATGGCTTATTTGCAGTGGAATATCTGAGGCCTCGGGTAACCGGGGTGAGCTTCAGGTGTTGCTCTCCCAGTTTTTCCCTGTTGGTGTCTGTTTGCAAGAACCCAAATTGCAATCCTCTGTTATCCGGCCCTTTTCAGGCTATGATTTGTTATACTCATCGGATCCTTTTTCTGATGGAACCTTTAACGAAAGTGCTCTTCTTATACGCACTGGTGTTCCATACCGTGAACTCTATGTTCATTCTTCTCTACATTACACCGCAGCCCGTATCCACTTGAATAAGTGGTATACACTCTGTTCTTTATATTTCTCCCCTTCGCGAGCATTGTCTATCCCAGATGTTGATTTTCTGGTTTCTTCCTTGCTGCCACCCCTTCTATTACTTTGCAATTTTAATGCACACCATTTTCTTTGGGGAGGGTCGCACTGTGACTACCGTGGCGTTCACTTGGAGGCATTTCTTGCTTCTCTCCCCTCCATGTTTTAAATATGGGTACTCCTACCCATTTTGATCCCCGAACTCATTCTTTCTCCTGCATCGATCTTTCCATCTGCTCTTCATCAACTGTCCTTGACTTCACCTGGTCTGTCCTCTCGGACTTACATGATAGCGATCATTTCCCAATCATCCTTAGGTCCCCTTCGTATTCTCCACCTTCTCGTAGCCCACGCTGACAATTTGACCGGGCGAAATGGGACCTTTACGCACAACTTACTGCCTTTCATGAGGTTCCTTCCTCGTCTTCCATTGATGAGGTTTTACATCTCTTTTCGTCCTCCGTCTTCACGGCAGCTTCACATTCTATCCCCCAAACCTCGAGCAAACATTCTCAGAAGTGCGTACCTTGGTGGTACCCTGCTTGTGCTCGGGCAGTACGTTTGAAACACGCTGCGTGGGGCAGGTATCGGTATAACAGAACCACAGAGAGACTCCTTGATTTTAAGCAGAAGAGAGCAATTGCTCGCCGTGTCATACGTGACGCTAAATGCACTTGCTGGCGAGATTACGTTTCTACGGTCACTTCGGCTTCCTCATTGAGTGCAGTCTGGAAGAAAGTGCGGAAATTGAGTGGTAAATTCTCCCCCGACCCAGCTCCTGTTCTTCAGGTTGCCGGTGTCGATATAGCACACCCTCTCTGCTGTTGCCACTGAAATGGGTAATCATCTGGTCCGCATTTCTCAGGGGCTCCATCTATGCCCCTCGTTCCTTTCTTCTAAGTCTGCCAGCGAGTTAAAGCCCTTAGATTTTTCTTCTCTCAGAGAAGAATCTTATAATGTGCCTTTTACCCTTCAAGAACTGGAAGCAACACTCTCTGCTTGCCGATCATCGGCAGCTGGGCCAGATGGCATACATATTCGTATGCTACAGCATTTACATCAGTCTGCTCTTACTGTCCTCTTACGACTCTTTAATCTTATATGGTACTACGGGACATGATACCTCCCACTACCGTCCCATCGCTCTTACCAGTGCAGTTTGCAAGGTGGTGGAACGTCTAGTTAATAGACGTTTGTTGTGGTATTTAGAGACTCACAGTAGTCTCTCCACTAGTCAATATGGCTTTCATAAGGGCCATTCTGCCATTGACCCCTTACTGCGCTTGGATACGTATATTCGTAATGCCTTTGCCAATAACCACTCGGTTATCGCCATCTTTTTCAACCTTGAGAAGGCTTATGACACAACTTGGAAGTATAATATCTTGACCCAGGCCCACTCCTTAGGCCTCCGAGGCAATCTACCATTTTTCCTTAAGGCTTTCTTAACTGAAAGACATTTCCGTGTCCGGGTTAGTAATGAGCTTTCCCGGACTTTGTCCAAGCTGAAGGTGTCCCCCAGGGTTGTGTTCTGAGCACAACACTATTTCTCCTTGCTATAAATAATCTGGCATCAGTTGTCCCATCCAACATTTGGTCATCGCTTTATGTGGATGACTTTGCTATAGCTTGTGCAGGTGCTGACTGTCACCTCATTGCAGTTTCCCTCCAGCATGCCATCAACCGAGTTTCCGATTGGGCCACCTCTCACGGGTTTAAATTTTCTAGTAGCAAAACTCATCAAATTACGTTTACTAGACGTTCAGTGGTCTCTGATCATCCGTTGTACCTATACGGCTCACGTATCCCAGAACATGATACAGTCATGTTTCTAGGCCTCCTGTTTGACCATCGATTGTCCTGGAAACCTCACATTACCTCTCTGAAGGCAACTTGTCATAGCCGGCTGAACCTCCTAAAAACCCTCGCACATCTTTCGTGGGGGGCTGATCGTATCACTCTCCTCCGCCTGCATTCAGCCCTAATTTTATCGAAACTCGATTATGGTGACCAGATATATTCGGTGGCCTCCCCTCCTACTCTTTCCAGCCTTAATCCCATTCATCACCAGGGATTGCGTTTATGCCTTGGTGCATTTCGTTCTTCCCCAGTTGAGAGCCTCTATGTAGAAGCGAATATTCCATCCTTGTCCGATCGTCATGATGCACATTGCATTTGCTATTATGTTCGCTCCCATGACCTCCGCAATCCTTCAATGTATAGGATTGTCACAGATGTTAGTAGGCACTCTTTATTTGTCCGTCGCCCCTGTTTACTTCGTCCCTTTTCTCTTCGTCTACATTCACTCGTCTTCCCTTCAACTACCACCTTTATACGTTCATATGACATCTCCCTTTTCCCTACCCCCTTGGGAAGTTCCTGCTGTCCGTGTCTGTTCTATTCCTCTACCTTGCGCGAAAGGATAACTACCTACGGCGGCTTCTCGCTCTTTTTTTCTAGACCACTTCCGTTCTCATTCCCATGCCATCGCAGTATACACCGATGGTTCAAAGTCATCTGACGGTGTCGGATTCGCAGCAGTGTTTCCGGACAGAATCGTGCGAGGGGATCTGTTACCCTCGGCTAGCATCTTTACGACTGAATTGTATGCCATTCTTGTGGCACTTATCCGTATTGCATCTATGCCTGTGTCACCATTTGTGGTTGTTTCAGACTCCCTTAGTGCTTTACAGGCTATCCCTAAAATTGATACACCTCACCCCTAGTTCTTCGTATCCATCTTTGGTTACGCCGTATCTTTAGCAAGTACAAAGATATTGTTTTTTGTTGGGTCCCTGGTCATGTTGACGTACAGGGCAATGACTAGGCAGACACTGCTGCACGGTCAGCAGTACATGACCTAGTTTCATATAGAGGTGTTCCTTTCACGGACTATTTTGCGGTCATTGCTACCCACCTTCGCACCCGTTGGCAACAACGCTGGTATGACCTGCTAAATAACAAACTTCATTCTATTAAACCGATTATAGGTTTCTGGCCTTCTTCTTGCCACCAATGTCTGGGTTGGGAGACTACACTCTCCCGTCTTCGCATCGGCCACACTCGTCTTACTCACGGGTATCTCATGGAGAGGCTCCCTGCCCCTCTCTGTGAGCATTGTCAGGTTCCAGTGTCTGTTCGACATATTCCGTTGGACTGCCCACTCTATCAATGAGCACGCAGAATTTACCTTCAGCGGCGTCTTCGCTCTGCGGCCCTCTCTTTACCTTCCCTTCTTGCTGATGGCCCCTCCTTTAATCCTGACTCTCTTGTTGACTTTTTGACAGAAACTGACTTACTACACAAACTCTGAAGATTATACCTCTACCACCTCCCTCAGTCCCTTCTACCTCGATCTCTTGCTACCCTCTATCCCTGCACTATCCACTGTCCTGCTGCACTCCATACCCTACTAATCATCCATCTCCCACTTACAACCCATTCTCCCTGCATCCTGCAATAACCTGCAGCGCTGTATGACCCCTGTGGTTTAGCGCTTCTATTTGATTATAATAATAATAATAATAATAATATAAAATTTTTACAATGATGCAGTTGTATACATAACAGTAAATCTTTTATTTTTTGTGAGAATAAAAATTCAAAATGGAAAGCAAAAGTAATGTAAAAGGGGCCTGGAGACGTGACTAATGAACAGATAAAATGTTATTTGAGTGCCGGGAATGTCTGTCTATTTATTCTGGACCCGATTTTGAAATTGGCATCTTTTGAAATTTGTGTGAAATTGGCCAAATTGCGAATTTCTGACCACATTATTGAGTAGTTGAAATCGGTAAATTGGCTGATTCTTGTACTCAGTTGATAGAACAAATGGAATTCTAGTGAAATAGCTATAATTTTAGTAGATTGAAACATTGGAATTTGCCGAAAATAGGGCTCAAAGTGGGCGAAATTGCCGATGCGTAAATGTCATTGATACTGCTAACTTCACGAAAGCATAATTCCGTTAGTTTTCGATCAAATTTCATAATTTTAGTGTCGTTGTGAGCGGAAAAAGATTCTCTATCATGTTTTGAAAAAAAATAATTTTTTTTTCCCGAAAAATTTGGGACCCTGAGAACGACCTTCGGAGAGGGCCTGGCGACCCTGAAAGGGTTAATTGACTCTTGATTTGCTGATGTCTTTACCTTAACATTTGTACCATTTCATCTAACATTACTTTCACTTGTGCTGTTTAGGAAGCTCATATAGGAACATGTTCAGTTCCCTCCTGAATTCACTTTTGGCTGTATGTGTTTATTGTATGTATTTTTGTACTAAACACAATACTCTGTTTTCTTCCTCATTACAGGAACAGGTAAGAGTCAGTTCCTAAAATATGTGTGTAACCTGGTGCCGCGGTGTGTCCTAACAACGGGTATTGGAACTACCAATGCTGGTCTTACAGTTTCTGCCGTGAGAGATGAGGGAGAGTGGGCTCTGGAAGCTGGTGCTTTGGTATGTTATAGTTCATATTTTGTTTGGCAGCAGTTATTAACCCTTACAATGCTTCTCAGCTAAAATTTAAAACCCCACTGTATAATCCACTGAATTTTGAAAAAAGATTTTTTTTTCTGAAATTGAAGAGATTATTTTTCTGGTGGTAATAAAACAGAATTGAAATATGTTCATGCAATAATTATGCAATTTCAGAGATGCAAAATTGGCATTTTTTTGGCTCAGTATGGTAATGTCAAGTCCTGCTGCTCAATGTGCAATAATGTAAAGGGTGACTTTTAATCTTTTTCTTTAATATACAGGAGGGCCCCGCTTGTACAGCAGGTTAGGTTCTGGGCTTCTGCTGTAAAGCAAAAGTCTCTGTAAAGTGACTCATAGCCTTTTTTCACTTGAAAATGCATATAAAAACCTGATAACATGTTTACATTATCATATATTAACCCTTTCGGTGTCAGTCCCATTGTATAAAGGCTTTGAAACCAGTGTTGGTCCTGTAGTACAATGCCAATGCCATGAGCTCTGCTCACTCACATAAGCTGTGACCAGTAAATTTGGGCCTAGATTTAAGAGAATGGGTCTATGCAGTAAGTGTGCACCATATAAAAAAATCCTGCAGCATGTATACCTGGAGTATACCTAGAGAGGGTTTTGGGTTTCAATGCCCCTGCGGCTAGGTCTGTGACCAGGCCTCATGATGAATCAGCCTGATCAACCAGGCTGTTACTGTTGGCCGCACATAAACTGATGTACAAACCACAGCCTAGCTGGTCAGGTACTGACTTTAGTTGCCTGTCCAAAGCCTTCTTGAAGACAGCCAGGGGTCTATTGGTAATTCCCCTTATGTATGCTGGGAGGCAGTTGAACAGTGTTGGGCTCCTGGCACTTATTGTGTTGTCTCATCTTGCTAGTGGTGCCCCTACTTTTCATTAGGGGGGATGTTGCAATGTCTGCTGAGTCTTTTGCTTTCATAGGGAGTGATTTTCGTGTGCAAATTTGGTACTAATCCCTTAAGTGTATATAATCATGTATCTTTCCCGCCTGCATTCCAGGGAGTACAGGTCAAGGAACTTGAGACGTTCCCAGTAATTTAGGTGTTTTATCGCAGTTATGTGTGCAGTGAAGGTTCTTTGTATATTTTCTAGGTCAGCAATTTCACCTGCCTTGAAAGATGTTGTTAGTGTGCAGCAATATTCCAGCCTAGATAGAACAATCGACCTGAAAAATGTCATCATGGGCTTGGCATCCTTAGTTTTGAAAGTTCTCATTATCCATCCTGTCATTTTTCTAGCAGATGTGATTGATACAATGTTGTGGTCTTTGAAAGTGAGATCCTGTCATTATCACTCCCAGGTCTTTTACATAAGTTTTTCACTCTATTGTGTGGTTGGAATTTGTTTTATACTCCAATATAGTTTTAATTTCCTCACATTTTCCATATTGGAGTATGTAATTGAAATTTCTCATCATTGAACTCATATTGTTTTCTGCGGCCCATGATTTGTTTGATGTCCGCCTGGAGTCTTGTAGTGTCTTCAGTGGAGGACACTGTCATGCAAATTCGGGTGTCATCTGCAAAGGAAGACACGGTGCTGTGGCTTACATCCCTGTCTATATCAAATATGAGGATGAGGAACAGGATGGGAGCGAGTATTGTGTCTTGTGAAACAGAGCTTTTTACAGAAGCCGCCTCAGACTTTACTCTGTTTACTACTACTCTTTGTGTTCTATTTGTTAGGAAATTGTAGATCCATCTACCAATTTTTCCTTTTATTCCTTTATCACATATTTTGTGCACTATTACACCATGGTCACACTGGTCAAAGGCTTTTGCAAAGTCTGTGTATACTACATCTGCTTTCTGTTTGCCTTCTAGGGCATCCAGGACCTTGTCATAGTGGTCCAGTAGTTTGGACAGGCAGGAGCGACCTGCTCTAAACCCATGTTGCCCTGGGTTGTGTAACTGATGGGTATCTAGATGCACATTCAACACATGGCCAAGAAGGTTTCCAAAACAGTAGGCATCCTCTACAAGATATGGTACTGTGTATCCCAAACTGCACTATTTACACTATACCACTCTGTAATCTACCCTTACCTCACCTATGGTATTTGTGCTTAGGGATCTACCATGACTAATCACCTCAAACCATTTTTTTTTTTCAACAAGTCGGCTGTCTCCCACCGAGGCAGGGTGACCCAAAAAGAAAGAAAATCGCCAAAAAGAAAATACTTTCATCATTCAACACTTTCACCACACTCATACATAATCACTGTCTTTGCAGAGGCGCTCAGATACGACAGCTGAGAATAAGTCCCTTCCAGCTGTCACTATCCCAGACCCCTCCTTTAAAGTGCAGGCATTGTACTTCCCATTTCCAGGACTCAAGTCCAACTAAATCAATTAACTGGTTTCCCTGAATCCCTTCACAAAATGTTACTCTGCTCACACTCCAACAGCTCGTCAGGTCCCAAAAACCATTCGTTTCCATTCACTCCTATCTATCACGCTCACACATGCTGGAAGTCCAAACCCCTCACCCACAAAACCTCCTTTACCCCCTCCAACCTTTTCGAGGACGACCCCTACCCCGCCTTCCTTCCCCTACAGATTTATACGCTCTCCAAGTCATTCTACTTTGATCCATTCTCTCTAAATGACCAAACCACCTCAACAACCCCTCTTCAGCCCTCTGCCAAATACTTTTAGTAACTCCACACCTTCTAATTTCCACACTCCGAATTTTCTGCATAATATTTACACCACACATTGCCCTTAGACAGGACATCTCCACTGCCTCCAGCAGCCTCCTCGCTGCAGCATTTGCAACCCATGCTTCACACCCATATAAGAGTGTTGGTACCACTATATTTTTGTACATTCCCTTCTTTGCCTCTATGGTTAACCTCATCCTTCATAAACCCATCCACTGACACGTCAACTCCCAAATATCTGAAAACATTTACTTCTTCCATAATCCCTCTCTCCAATGTGATATCCAATTTTTTTCTTTATTTAAATCGTTTGATACCCTCATCACCTTACTCTTATCTATATTCACTTTCAACTTTCTACCTTTACACACCCTCCCAAACTCATCCACTAACCTTTGCAACTTTTCTTTCGAATCTCCCATAAGCACAGTATCATCAGCAAAAAGTAACTGTGTCAACTCTCATTTTGCATTTAATTCCCCATAATTTAATCCCACCCCTCTCCCCAACACCCTAGCATTTACTTCTTTTACAACCCCATTTATAAATATTTTAACAACCATGGTGACATTACACACCCCTGTCTAAGACCTACTTTTACTGGGAAGTAATCTCCCTCTCTCCTACACACCCTAACCTGAGCCTCACTATCCTCATAAAAACTCTTCACAGCCTTCAGTAACTTACTACCTATTCCATACACTTGCCACATTGCTCCCCTATCCACTCTATCATATGACTTTTCTAAATCCATAAATGCAATGAAAACTTCTCTACCTTTATCTAAATACTGTTCACATATATGCTTCACTGTAAACACTTGATCTACACATCCCCTACCCACTCTAAAGCCTCCTTGCTCATCTGCAATCCTACTCTCTGTCTTACCTCTAATTCTTTCAATAATAACCCTGCCATACACTTTACCTGGTATACTCAGTAAACTTATTCCCCTATAATTCTTACAATCTCTTTTATCCCCCTGCCAATCCCTAGGTACTTTATCCTCTTTCATACATTTATTAAACAAAAATACCAACCACTCCAGCACTATATCCCCCCCTGCTTTTAACATTTCTGTCATGATCCCGTCAGTTCCAGCTGCTTTACCCCCTTTCATTCTACGTAATGCCTCACACACCTCCCCCACACTCACATCCTGCTTTTCTTCACTCCTAAACGATGTTGTACCTCCCTGGCCAGTGCATGAAATTACCGCCTCCCTTTTTTCATCGAATTTAAAAGTTCCTCAAAATATTCAAACCATTAACTAACTCACGTGCCAAGAACTCCTTTTGCATTGTCCTATTCTTAAGTCTACAGTGGTCCCTCGGTTTTTGCCGAAAATTCGTTCCAGAATGCTGCTCAAGTGCCATTACTGAACGAATTTACTTCCTTAAGAAATAATGTCACGTAGGTTAGTCTATTTCAGACCCCCAAAAATACACTTGCAACAGCACTTACAAAAATACACTTACATAAATGTTCGAGTTTGGAGATGCACGAAAACCGAGGGACCACTGTACTTACATTGTTCTATTTTTAAGTTTAATTATTTTTAAGTTTAATTATAGAATCACACTAAATCTTATGATTCCAAACATTGACCCTGATATCAACCTCTTATTAAATGACTTACATGAACCTAACAAAAACTGTCATTACTACACAGCAGAACAGGCTAAAACACTACTGAAAACCAACAATAACATAACTATCTTTAACTACAATGTCAGATCTTTAAGCAAACATTTTGATGACCTCACTGCATTATTAAACTCACTACAGGCCAGTATGTCCATCATTGCTCTCACTGAAACCTGGCTAAAACCTCATACTACTGATATCTATGCCATTCCTGGTTACACAGCCATACACAATTGTAGGCCAGACCAACAAGGAGGTGGCACAGCTATGTTATACTCAGACCAGTTTGAATGTATCAACAATACATGCATAAGAGATGAACATGGAGAATATATAATAGCTAAGTTTAAATCCAAATACCTACAAAAACCTCTCACAGTTATAAACATCTATAGATTACCACAGTCAAATATTAAACAATTTAGTGAAAAATTAGGAAGTATGATTACTGATGCATACATGAACAAAGACCACTTAATCCTCACAGGAGACTTCAATATAAACCTCCTACAAGATCAGGACCCACAAGTAACTGAATTCACAAACACAGTGAAGACGTGTCTTGTGTACTCTCTGTGGATTGAACCATCTTTGCTCGGTGAAGACTTTTCTACTGTGCTTCCGTTATTAGCTACCTGAAATTGGATGATGGTTTCCCTCGACTACGAGCAGCTATATCTCCAACTTAAGGCGGAATTAACGGAAGCTAGAAGAGAGATTCAACGTTTGAAGGGTATATGCAAGGATTATCCCCAGAACAATGTCGCCGATGATCAGACCAACGAATGGATGCTAGTCGGATCTGAAGGGACGAAGCTGAAGTTGAAGAAGGTCCAGGAGACTGTTGTGAAAACCAGCAACTTTTTTTCCTTGTTATCAGACGAATGTTAAGACATCCCAGCGAAGACCATCTCTACAAAGACCGTCGAGAACGTCATGCACACCGCCAGTTGAGGTAAGAACATTGTTTTAGTTGGGGACAGTCAGATTAAGTTTATGGATAGGGAATTTTGTCTTAAGGATAGAAATAGGAGGCAGAGGGTGTGTTATCCTGGGGCTGGGATGAAGGATATTGTTAGCCGTCTAGGCGACATCATGAGAGGTAATGGGAGCAATCCTATTATCTGTCTCAGTGCTGGAGGCAACGATGTTGGCAGACGTAGGAGTGAGGAGCTGATTAGCAGCTATAGGTCAGCAATAGACAGAATTAGGAAGAAGGGTGAGAACCCTGTCATATGTGGTATTTTGCCAAGGAGAGGAGTTGGAAATGAATGGCTGTCCAGGGCAATTGGTGTCAGTTGCTGGCTGGACAAATACTGTAAGGAAAATGCAGTAACATTCATTGACAACTGGGACCTCTTCTATGGCAGAAATGACATGTATGCCAGGGATGGGGACTTATCTAGGTCTGGGGTGGGGGCACTGGCAACTGCTGTGGAGGGAACTGGTAGGGCTTTAAACTAGAAAAAGTTAGTGGTATGGGTTATAGGGGGAAAACAGTGAAGTCCTAGTGTAGTAATGTTATAAATTTTAGGGGAACTAGTAATAGGCAGAATAAGGTGGGTATTGGAAAGCTAGTGGCACTAGGAGACAAGGACAGTAATAGGTATAGTGGAAAAACAGAAATGAGCAGGAAGGGAAAGAGAAAGGAAGGTCTTTAAATGTATATTACACCAATAGTCGTAGTGCTAGGAATAAGATGGACGAGTTGAGATTAGTTGCTAGTGCAGGTAATATTGATGTTTTTGCAATAACTGAGACATGGTTTAATATGAAAAATCGGGACATGCCTGCTGAATGTCACATCCAGGGTTTTAAATTGTTCCAAGTAGACAGAAGTATCGGGAAGGGGGGTGGTGTGGCACTCTATGTTCGGGATCATTTAAATTGTTGCATAAAAGTGGGTATAAAGTCTGAAATAATGCATACAGAGTCTGTCTGGATAGAATTTTCAGAGGGGTGTGAAAAATTAATTTTAGGCGTGATATACCGTCCTCCAAACTTAGATAGGGAACAAGGGAAACTACTTTGGGAGGAAATTGTTAAGGCCACAAGGCATGATAACGTAGTAATTCTAGGGGACTTTAACTTTAGTCAAATTGATTGGAATTTCTTGACAGGGAATTTAGAATCTAACGACTTTTTAGAAGTAGTTCAGGATTGTTTTTTGAAGCAGTTTGTGACAGAACCTACAAGGGGAAATAACCTACATGACTTGGTTCTTGCAAACAAGGAAACCCTTGTTATTAATTTAGAAATTACAGAGGAACTCCGCACAAGTGACCACAAATCAATTACCTTTAACATTGAATGGATGCATGACAGTAGGGATAATTCAGTAATGGTCCCTGACTTTCGCTTAGCAGATTACAATGGGCTTAGAGAACACTTATCATCTGTGGACTGGGGTAACGAAGAGAGCTATCAATATGACAGTTTTCTTAAAACTATACAGGCTGCCCAAAGAACATTTATCCCATATAAAGAAATTAGATCAAGTAGAAATGACCGAAAATGGATGAATAATAGGCTCAAATATCTTTTAGGGCAGAAGAAAGGAATTTATAGGCGCATAAAAAGAGGTGAGGGTCATCTTATAAATCATTATACTGACATTAAGAGGGACATTAAAACGGGGATAAGAAAAGCTAAACGGGACTATGAAATTAAAGTTGCTAGGGATTCAAAAACTAACCCAAAAAGTTTTTTCCAGGTTTATAGAACAAAAGTTAGAGATAAGATAGGTTCCCTTAAAAATAACTGGGCATCTTACTGACAAGGAGAATGATATGTGCTCTATTTTTAATAATTATTATCTATCAGTTTTTACACAGGAAGACACTAATAATATCCCAGTAATTAATTTTTACAGAGGCCCAGAAGAAGATAAATTATGTAATATCACAGTCACTAGGGAAATGGTTATGAAACAACTAAACCAACTGAAACAAAATAAATTGCCGGGTCCTGATGAGCTTTTTGCAAGGGTTCTTAAGGAATGCAAAATGGAACTCTGTGAACCATTAAGTAACATTTTTAATTTAAATCTTCAAACAGGTGTAGTGTCTGATATGTGAAAGATGGCTAATGTAATTCCTATTTTTAAAGCAGAGGACAAGTCACTACCGTCAAATTACCGCCCAATAAGCCTGACCTCAATTGTAGGCAAATTACTAGAGTCAATTATAGCTGATATTATAAGAAACCATCTCGATAAACATAATTTGATTAACGATACTCAGCATGGATTCACGAGGGGCCGTTTCTGCCTAACTAATTTATTAACTTTCTTCGGTAAAGCTTTTGAGGCTGTTGATCACGATAAAGAATTCGATATTGTTTATTTAGACTTTAGTAAGGCTTTTGATAGAGTACCGCACCAGGGACTGTTAAGGAAAGTGGCAGCTCATGGCACTGGGGGAAAGGTGCTGTCATGGATCGAGTCATGTCTCACCAATAGGAAGCAGAGTGTGTGCCTAAATGGGGTTAAATCCGAGTGGGGATCTGTAACAAGTGGCGTTCCACAGGGATCAGTCTTGGGCCCATTGTTGTTTATAATATATATCAATGACCTTGATGAGGGAATTACTACTGATATGAGCAATTTCGCCGACGACACGAAGATAGGTAGGATAATTTATTCAAACATAGATGTCAGGGAACTTCAGGACGATTTAGACAAACTCAATTCGTGGTCAGAAAAGTGGCAAATGCAGTTCAATGTAGATAAATGCAAGGTTCTGAAGCGCGGGAGTGTCCATAACCCAAGCACTTATAAGTTGAATGGCGTAGAACTTAGCTATACAGATTGCGAGATGGACTTGGGGGTTATGGTAAGCAGCAACCTTAAACCAAGACAGCAGTGCCTAAGCGTACGTAATAAGGCTAACAGATTACTGGGATTTATATCAAGAAGTGTAAGCAACAGAAGTTCATAGGTTATATTGCAGCTTTATACATCATTAGTAAGGCCTCACCTAGATTACGCAGCTCAGTTCTGGTCTCCATATTACAGAATGGACATTAATTCGTTATAAAAAACATTCAGCGTAGAATGACTAAATTAATACATAGCATTAGAAATCTTCCGTATGAAGAAAGATTGAAGACCCTAAAATTACATTCACTTGTTATGCTTAGATTTCACACGATAGACAGTAAAACAGATCTTATTAAAACATCAATTAATGCAAAAAAAGATCTCTATGTAAACGAGTGCCTCACAAAAAAACGTCAGAACCTCCTATACAGAGTAAGAAAGCTTAAACGTGAGAATGACGACAAAATCCACCAGTGCTTCACCCGAGAAGGGAAAATCCTAGTTAAGAAAACAAATGTAGGCCGTGCTTACTATATCACGAATGAAAATGAACTGTCCACATTCCTTCGAGATGCTAACCTTACAGAGACTGAATAATATCAATGACCTAATCCTTAGTCTGCGTTAGTGCAACAGTTGTATTAGTAACTGCAACCTCACAATCTTACATTTCTCCCAAAACTGATTATATATTAATGTAATTAACTTCATTTTTGTTCTAATAATCTGCTACCTCACTATATTAAATTTCCCACTAAATATAATTGTACATCCTATTTTACTATATATATATCTTTTAACGTCTCTGTAACCATTTACTTTTATTTTTTTATTTTTAATACAAATCTATCATTACCTTTTCCCAACCCTATCTATTTACAATATTAGTAATTACTTTTTACTTGAAATTTAATTACAACCTTTTCACTTTGTTTTTTTTTTTATATTTTATAATCAAACAATTACCTTATTGTGTATTGACATTTATTTTTTTTTATAAGCTGTTACCAAATAAATGCAAATTTTTTCTCCCTCTTTTTAAAAACCTTTTTAAAAAACAAATTCCAGTCACTTTATTTGCTTAATTGTCTCTTATATTCAAAAACTACCTCATTTTATTGCTTTCTTTTTATTTCCATAAGCAACTACCTGATAAAATTTTTTTATATTTTTAAATACTGTTTACCATTAGCCAACTTTAGTCAACTTTCAGTCACTTTATTTGTTTAAATTTTATTCAAAATTCTAACAACTACCTCATTGTATATGTGACACTTTATAAACCCCCTTTTAAGCAACTACCGATAAGTGCAAATTTTTTTTAAATTTTT
>WNWK01022339.1:0-32713 GCA_009830355.1 Cherax destructor
TTTTTTCCTTCCTGGCACTAAAAACCTCTCTCTCCGGAGTGGCTGTGGCTACCCTGATTTTGCCATGGTCTGGATGTTCTGTGTCGCCTCGTACCCTTTAGGTGGTATGCCTGGCAATATAAGTTATAGCACTGTCTTTCCTGAATTGATGTGTGGCACATTTCAGGGTGGAAAAATTTACAGAATGGGAGGTTGCATTTGCCTGTTTTCATATGGGAACAGCATTTTCTGGGATGATCATAATTGCATGTCCCATCTGATTGCCCAGATTTTCCATGCCTGCAGATACCAAGTGCATAATATTCACATAGGCCTGGTTTCCGTTTGCCCTGGTTTTTTGTGACTGTGTTCCCCATTGGTGGGTGTGTTCCTGTCTCATGTCTGTCTTTCGTTACTATTGCTAACAATGGAGCCTTCAACTGTTTCCGGTAATTTATCTTCAGTATTTCCCTGGGCATCCCCTTGTTTACTATCTACCGTGTTATTGCTAGTTTGTAACACTGTTTTGTGTGTGTCCTTATCTACACCTGTTTCCCCATCATTTATTTCACTAGAGCTACTGTCCCTCTTCAGGTCACCTTCATTTATTTCTCCATTCTTAAATTTACTGGCTACCATTTCAACATCTGTACCAGGGGCAGTAGCACTATCTGGACCTGATTTTTTACTTTCCCAACTGTTATAGAGAGCTGTCATGTTTTTTATGAAGTCCGATTTGGTGTTGTCATCTTTTAATATCGACGTGATTTTATTCCACAGTTCGGTCTCATTTGGACATACCCAAAAACACTTTCCTTGTTTAATATCTCGGGTGGTAGAGTCTTGAATGTCTACACAAGGGGTGTGGCGTTTCCTTATAAAAGAAGGAATAAGGTACAGGGTTTCGGACCTGTATTAGTATTATGTGTTGTTTAGATGTATTTTTGCATGTATACCAGCTGCACCCTTGTCACGAAGGGTATTGAGATGTTTCACACGTATCCTGTTTTAACATATAAGTTATACTAACTGTTTGTATGTTATGTATAAAAGTTATTAGTCATACAGGGATCACAAGAATGTTTGGATGTCATGTATCTAGAGTGTGAAGGCTTAAGGCACCTGGTGGTGTGGCATATCCATTGATGTAATAACATTGTAATGAAAACTTTTATATAAAAAAATAATAATATTGGACTAACTAAACCAAACGAACCGAAACTCCAGCCTATTGATACAGATAGCTAGATAAATGACTTCTCAAATATAGGATCAAATCTCTCTAGTAAAATTCCAATTACCAATGCCCAAGCTAATGATCATCTAGATGGAAACTTCCCAACATCCCTCTATCAAGCACCAACAGAGCCCACTGAGGTTGCCATGATTATTAACTCTAAAAAACAAATCAGGAAATGTAACCCAAGTGCCACCACTACTGTAGAAACAAGCAGCTCAAATCCTTTCACCCACTATTGCATTACTCTTTAACAAATCACTAGAAACCAACACTTTCCCGGCATCACTCAAAATAGCAAGGATTACACAAATAAACAAAGATGGTGACCCAACAGATGTAAACAATTATAGGCCATTATCAAACTTGCCTTTATTTTCCAAAATCTTCGAGAAACTCATACACAAAATGTTATAATCCTTCATAACGTCACAAAGCATCCTCAACCCCTGCCAGTTTTCTTCAGGAGAAACAAAAGTAAAAGCAAAATGTAAAAGATTTATTTCTTTGTGAAGGTTACAATGTATAATTACAACTTAGGATTGCTAAGTACAAAGAAAGCCACTATCATTATTATTATTATTATTATCAAAAGAAGCACTAAACCACAAGGGTCATACAGCGCGGCAGCGACTATCATGCCGGGGAATTTTGGGCAGACTAATCCTACTATATAATAACTACTTAAATCTAGACAAGATAAGTGTGGAAACTTTTTTGAGTCGCTCAAGTTCCACAGGGTAAGTGAGCCATAAGGAGCCTTAAACATACTACGGATTGGTCCTCGGAGTTCATGAACCAACACACCCAACCAAACAAACACTCACAGTTTGCAAAGGTAGTAAGATTACACATTTTAATTGATAGATTTATTCTCCTAGGAAGGCCTAGGTACGTTTGTACAGTTAGTAACTAATATTAGGATTATTGAGGCGACTTTAGATATTAATAATGTAGCTCTAGCACCCTAACATAGGTAGTTTAAGGCCTGAATAGGTGAACATTAGATTATGTCAGCTAACAAGAACTGGCAGCCCCACACTTGACCTAGGCGGACGAGATGCTAGTGCATTTCTTCTTTGAACAGACTTCACCGAGTGAACAAGTGCTGCGACCAGGTCAGCATTCCCCACGTGACTCCCAACATCTGTACTGGGGACCCGGAAGAGGTACCCCGAAGTACTGTGGATATCTTACTCCATCCAGAACCAATACAGTAGGACCTTACCTCTTTCCTTCTCAGTATCTGGCCAGTTTTCATGGGAAAATGTGTGTAGGTTTTTGTTGTGGGTCTCTCGGGCGGTCGGACGCTATTTAGCAGGTACCAGCATCCCATCGTTGAATAAAAGTCTGGAAGCTAGTGTTCCTTACTGTTTAGATATTGCTTGGAGGATATACCCTAGAGCTGGGGATTCTGAGTTAATACAGGACACTAATACCCCTTAAATTTTGCAGATTAAGGTCCTTCCCTACACATGGTGTTTGGAGGGGGTTCTAGCTTAGGGAGATTGGAAGATTGGGAGAAATTTCCTAGTAGTGCATGAAGGTGGGGAATTCTTTCTACTGCAGTCAGCTAGAAATTTTCCCATAGCCACTTGTAAGTCTGAGAGAAGTGTCTCAGAGTGTCGGTGTCAACAGCGCTTGCTCAGAGTGCAACTTACAAGGAGGCAGTCCCAAGACAAGTTTTTATATGGTCCTTCGAACCGGATATGGAATAACTAGGTTAAACAGACAGATTAGTCTTAATTAGCTAGGCCACAGTTAATGTACCAGGCATTATCACTTAGTTTTAATATATCATGGAATTATCCAGGTAACTGCAATCAAGTCTGTGTTCCAGACTTTCGTGTAGCCGACTTCATGGGGCTGAGAAATTACCTAGGTGGGCTAAATTGGGATGACCTGACTATGGGTCAGGTAGGTGGTTTTGGTTGCCAATATGACGTTTTCCAGAGCGTAGTTCTAGCTGCCCAGACAACTTTTGTTCCAAGTAGGGAAATTAGATCTAAAAAAATGATCCTAAATGGATGAACAATAGATTAAAACATCTCATTGGTTGAAAGAGAGGCATATATAGGCGTATCAAAAGAGGGGATGGACAGATAAGAAATCAATATTTTCAATTAAAGAGAGAAATAAAAAAAGGAATAAGAAAAGCAAAAAGGGATTATGAGGGTAAGGTCGCAAGGGATTCGAAGACTAACCCAAAAGGGTTCTTTCAGGTATACAGAAGTAAGATTAGGGACAAAATAGGCCCACTTAAGAGTAACTCAGGACAGATCACGGACAGTGATAAGGATATGTGTGAAATTTTCAATACTTACTTCCTCTCAGTTTTTACTCAGGAAGATACTAGTGGAATTCCAGAAATAATAAATTATATAGAACAGGAAGATAATAGACTATGCTCGATTGGGGTAACTAGTGACATGTTCCTCAGACAAATAGAGAATTTAAAACCTAACAAATCCCCAGGCCCTGATGAAGTGTTTGCAAGAGTTTTAAAGGAATGTAAAGAGGAACTTAGCAAACCTTTGGCAAATCTTTTCAATATATCACTACAAACTGGCATAGTGCCAGACAAGTGGAAAAGGGCAAATGTAATACCTATTTACAAGGCAGGTGACAGGTTCTTAGCTTCGAACTATAGACCAATAAGCCTTACCTCCATAGTTGGTAAATTTATGGAGTCAATAATTGCAGAGGCAATTCGTAGCCATCTTGAAAAGCATAAATTGATTAATGAATCTCAACACGGTTTTACAAAGGGGCGTTCCTGTCTTACAAATTTACCAACTTTTTTCCCTAAGGTGTTTGAGGAGGTAGATAATGGTAATGAATATGATATTGTGTATATAGACTTCAGTAAGGCTTTCGATAAAGTTCCACATCAGAGGCTACTGAGGAAACTTAAGGCACACGGAATAGGAGGAGAAATTTTTTCCTGGGTAGAGGCATGGTTGACAAATAGGCAGCAGAGAGTTTGCATAAATGGAGAGAAATCAGAAATGTTGGGCAGGACAATAACCATGCCACATATAAACTGAATAATGTAGATCTTATTACTTGTGATTGTGAGAAGGATTTAGGAGTTCTGGTTAGTAGTAATCTGAAGCCAAGACAACAGTGCATAAGTGTTCGCAATAAAGCTAACAGAATCCTTGGCTTCATATCAAGAAGTATAAACAATAGAAGTCCTCAGGTTGTTCTTCAACTCTATATATCTTTGGTTAGGCCTCATTTAGATTATGCTGCTCAGTTCTGGTCACCGTATTACAGAATGGATATAAATGCATTGGAAAACGTACAGAGGAGGATGACAAAGTTGATCATATGTATCAGAAATCTTCCCTATGAGGACAGACTAAGGGCCCTGAATCTGCACTCTCTAGAAAGGTGTAGAATTAGGGGGATTATGATTGAGGTGTATAAATGGAAAACAGGAATAAATAAAGGGGATGTAAATAGCGTGCTGAAAATATCCAGCCAAGACAGGACTCGCAGCAATGGTTTCAAGTTGGAAAAGTTCAGATTCAGGAAGGATATAGGAAAGCACTGGTTTGGTAATAGAGTTGTGGATGAGTGGAACAAACTCCCGAGTACCGTCATAGATGCTAAGACATTGTGTAGTTTTAAAAATAGGTTAGATAAATACATGAGTGGGTGTGGATGGGTGTGAGTTTGGACCTGCCTAGCTTTTACTACTAGGTCAGATGCAGTGCTCCTTCCTTAAGTGAATGTAACCTGACCTGGCTGGGTCGGGGCATTGGCTTAAGCCTGTTGGAGACTTGGATTTGCCTCGCATGGGCCAGTAGGCCTGCAAAAGTGTTCCTTCTTTCTTATGTTCTTATAACAGCTAGGTCAGATTTAACCTAGTTATCATTTACCTTGAATTGCAAGCTAGATTTAGGCAAGTTGCACACTAATTTCAACAGTTATAAAGTTAGGCTAGGATTTACCTTCTCCAACTAACTACACAATTAAACAAGCTAGGCTCAGTTAAGCTAAGCTAATTACACAACATTATTCATATACTGTTATAAGTGAATTACTGAATTTATTTTGTGTTAACCAAGTGAATTTAATTTGCAAAGACTACATATTTTACTGTGTGAATTTTATTGTATTTGACTCATTTTAATTTGTGATTTGCACCACAGGCTAGTTTAAGTCCTGTAACTATTGTGTACAGGGAGTTGCTAGGTTAAGCTTTCATAACAACAATATACATTTAGTTGGGGTTGAGGGCTAACAGTGTACATTTAATTCGGAGTCAAGCCAATATATGTAAAGAAAGTCGTTAAGCTTGTTGAAGAGCTTTGGGAATCACTTATTCTCACCTAATTCCGTATCGTGCTGTGGGGTGGGCTAATTAAAGTACAAATTAGTGACGAACTCTTAACTGAACCACATCAATGACGGAGGAGAATCAGAAAGTACCTGTTCCAGCTCTAATCCAGCTAAAGCGATCTATGAACGCCCACAAGGGACGCATAATCAAGGCATGAAGGGAGTGCCGAGATATCAGACAAATCGAAGATGTAGACTGTCAAGATCTAGGAAAGTGCTTAGAGTTTTTAGAGGGAAAGATAGGAGCCTTTGAGACAGCCTCTCTACGTTATGAGGCAGAAGCCTATGCATCAGGTGAGTCTGAGGAAATTGTTGAAGCAGGCTGAATGTAAAGTGGAGATGAGGCTCTGCAAAAAAGTTAGTGAAAACATTGAAGGCTGATATAGCAGAGGCAACAAATAATAGTACAGGGCGCACAGGCCACCACAATCCTCCTAGGGTGTTACCCAGATTGCCTACATTGAATTTACCAATGTTCGACGGAACCTTGACAGTACATTGCTTTCTGGGATCAGTTTAAATCCCAGATAGATGACAGGGATGATTTGTCAGATGCCACCAAACTATAGTACTTACGTTCACAGCTCAAAGGTAAAGCCCTGGACTTGATCCGGCATTACCAAACCACTGATATTAATTATCAACATGCCAAGGATCAACTAAAGAATGTGTTTGGCAACACAGAGGAGATAATGATAGCTATATTTTATCGATTGTCCGATCTTGAGGTTTGCCGTCATGACCGTCAGAGCTTAGAGAAGTTCCGAATCGAAGTCATGAGTTTGACAAATAGTTTCAAAGATTTACATGATTGGGGTGGATCGGAATTGATGGTCAGTCAGACGATTCAGAGGAAACTAGCTAGCATTACAGTACATGAGTTACATTTGAAGTATAGGACTAACCAGTTTACAATACAGTAAATTATTGAGGGGTTGGGAGATCTCGTTTCTCATTTGAGTATAGGTGAGAGAGAAAAGTCACCGCCATTATCACATAAACAAACAGTTAGTTACTCAGGAAATGCGGGAGATCAATTTAAAGCTCATAAAACTAACATTGGGGTGTACTATGGCAAAGAAGTGTCTAAGACGAGGACCTCTAAGCAAACCCTCAGAGACACTCGTACCAGAATATGCGTGTTCTGCGAAGGCGAACACACTAGCACAAGTTGCTCTCAGTATACAATACTGAGCAGTAGGCGGCAGAGACTAAAGGAGTTGCAGCTATGCTTAAGGTGTTGTGGCGGACATGAGACACCGAAGATTGCCAGTCACATCTTTCAGAGTGCTATAATTGCCAGAAAGGTAAGCACCATACTGAACTATGTCCCAATAATTTAAGGAAACCCAAGGCTAGTAGGGACGTTTCTCCAGTAGAGATGGAAAGCGAGTCCGAGCCTGAAGTGGTAGCCAGCGTGATTAGTGTGGGCAAAATCTCTAATCTGAGCGAGAAGCACAGAGTTGCTGCCCTACCTACAGTCATGGCAGGGGTTGTGAAAAGGAACAGATCCGAAACAACCCGATTATTCTGACTCGGGAGCACAAGTGTCCATGATAACAGAGAAGTTGGTGGCTAAGTTAAAGTTGAAGGCCACCAACAAAGTTAATGCGACATTGGGAGGTGCTATAAGTCAGGGCCCACCCAAGTCTTATGATGTTGTGGATGTCACTGTTAAATTGGGTGGACATTGCAGAAATATTACAGCTTTAGTAGTAAAGACGTTACCTGCGGCTATTACGACCAGAGGTCTTGCAGCAGCAACCAAGCGATTGAAAGACCTTGGTGTGAAGCTGGCAGACCAGGACATTACCACTGACAGTCAGAAATGTAGGTATCCTGGTGAGAGCCAACTATCTAGATGACTTCCTGTCTACATGACGGACTATTAAGGAAGGAATTGGTTTATACAGATCCCCAGTAGGATATATCATCGGTGGCAGAATTCCTCATGAATTCCCTGCAACACCAGAGAGGGGGGAAGCTGACACCACGATAGCTGGGGGAGTAGTGATAATGAATGTTAGTGTCTACCTGGAGTCTACCTGGAGAGAATTCCAGGGGTCAACGCCCCCGCGGCCCGGTCTGTGACAAGGCCTCCTGTTGGACCAGAGCCTGATCAACCAGGCTGTTACTGCTGGCCGCACGCAGTCCAACGTACGAACCACAGCCCGGCTGATCAGGTACCGACTTGAGGTGCCTGTCCAGTGCCTGCTTGAAGACAGCCAGGGGCTTGTTGGTAATCCCCCTGATGTATGCTGGGAGGCAGTTGAACAATCTTGGGCCCCTCACACTTATTGTGTTGTCCCTCAACGTGCTAGTGGCACCCCTGCTCTTCATTGGGGGGATGTTACATCGCCTGCCGAGTCTTTTGCTTTCGTAGGGAGTGATTTTTGTGTGCAAGTTTGGTACTAAGCCCTCGAGAATTTTCCATGTGTATATAATAATGTATCTCTCCCGCCTGCGTTCTAGAGAGTACAGGTTTAGGAACTTCAAGCGTTCCCTGTAGTTGAGGTGGTTTATCGCACTTATGAGTGCGGTGAAGGTTCTCTGCACATTTTCAAGGTCAGCAATTTCACCCGCCTTGAAAGGTGCAGTTAGTGTGCAGCAATATTCCAGCCTAGATAGAACAAGCGATCTGTAAAGTGTCAACATGGGCTTGGCATCCCTGGTTTTGAAGGTTCTCATTATCCATCCTGTCATTTTTCGAGCAGATGCAATTGCTACATTGTTATGGTCCTTGAAGGTGAGATCCTCTGACATGATCACTCCCAGGTCTTTGACATTAGTTTTTCGCTCTATTGTGTGGTTGGAATTAGTTTTGTACTCCGATGAGATTTTAATTTCTTCACGTTTTCCGTATCTGAGTAATTTAAATTTCTCATCATTGAACTTCATATTGTTTTCTGCAGCCCATTTAAAGATTTGGTTTATGTCTGCTTGGAGTCTTGCAGTGTCTTCAACGGTGGACACTGTCATAGAGATTCGGGTGTCATCTGCAAAGGAAGACACAGCACTGTGGCTTATATCTCTGTCAATAACTGATATGAGGATGAAGAATAGGATAGGAGCAAGTACTGTGCCTTGTGGAACAGAGCTTTTCACAGTAGCTGATTCAGACTTTACTCTGTTGACTACTACTCTTTGTGTTCTACTTGTTAGGAAATTATAGATCCATCTACCAACTTTCCCTGTTATTCCTTTATCACGCGTTTTTGTGCTATTACACCATGGTCACACTTGTCAAAGGCTTTTGCAAAATCTGTGTATATAACATCTGCATTCTGTTTATCTTCTAGAGCATCCAGGACCTTGTCGTAGTGGTCCAGTAGTTGGGACAGACAGGAGCGGCCTGCTCTAAACCCATGCTGTCCTGGGTTGTGCAATTGATGGGTATCAAGATGGGTGGCGATCTTGCTTCTTAGAACCCTTTCAAAGATTTTTATGATATGGAACGTTAGCGCAATTGGTCTGTAGTTCTTTGCTATTGTTTTACTGCCCCCTTTGTGGAGCGGGGCTATGTCTGTTGTTTTTAGTAGCTGCGGGACGATCCCAGTGTCCATGCTCCCTCTCCATAGGATGTTAAAAGCATGTGATAGGGGCTTCTTGCAGTTCTTGATGAACACGGAGTTCCATGAGTTTGGGCCTGGAGCGGAGTGCATGGGCATGTCATTTATTGCCTTTTCGAAGTCATTTGGCGTCGTGATGATGTCAGAAAGGCATGCGTCTGTCAAGTTCTGTGGCACTCTCATAAAAAAATCATTTAGGTTTTCGATTTTCAGTCTGGTTAGTGGCTCGCTAAAGACTGAGTCATACTGGGATTTAAGTAACTCACTCATTTCCTTGCTGTCATGTGTGTAGGACCCATCCGGTTTAAGTGAACCTCCAGGTAAGCCAAACCCAGAAGGGAGTGACGAACACTTAGCCACCTTGGGGAGACGCTTTTATGGGGTACCTAAAGAGGGAGATAGATTGTCATTAAACCCAGGGAACCTCGTATCAGTGGGAAGAAAGGCTACCAGGGCATATGGGCCACTGGGTGGGAAAGTACGAAGCTGCTCAGACAAGGCTAGACATGTGAAAGATAATAAAATTAAACGGAAGGGTGTTAAGACAACCGGAACCAACAAGTTTGCACCCCCAGAGGTCCACACGGTGGAAACTGGACAGTCGGAGTTAGACCAGAGTCTGCTCGACAAGAGTGACTGGACGGCACTTGTGTCCAAGGCCCACTGTAAGGGCTTGCGGAAGGTGAACTTGATGTAGACTTATCGTCTACTTTTGCCGGCGGGAGGATGTGGAAACGTTTTTGAGTCGCTCAAGTTCCACAGGGTAAGCGAGCCGTAAGGAGCCTTAAACATACCACGGATCGGTCCTCGGAGTTCATGAACCAACACGCCCAACCAAACAAACACTCACAGTTGGCAAAGGTAGTAAGATTACATATGTTAATTGATAGATTTATTCTCCTAGGAAGGCCTAGGTAAGTTTGTACAGTTAGTAACTAATATTAGGATTATTGAGGCGACTTTAGATGTTAATAATGTAGCTCTAGCACCCTAACATAGGTAGTTTAAGGCCTGAATAGGCGAACATTAGATTATGTCAGCTAAAGAGAACTGGCAGCCCCAGACTTGACTTAGGCGGACGAGATGCTAGGGCATTTCTTCTTAGAACAGACTTCACCGAGTGAACAAGTGCTGCGACCAGGGCAGCACTCCCCATGTGACTCCCAACATCTGTCCTGGGGACCCGGAAGAGATATTTAAGAACATAAGAACATAAGAAAGAAGGAACACTGCAGCAGGCCTACTGGCCCATGCGAGGCAGGTCCAAATCTCCAACGGCTTAAGCCAATGCCCCGACCCAGCCAGGTCAGGTTACATTCACTTAAGGAAGGAGCACTGCATCTGACCTAGTAGCACAACCTAGTCAGGACCAATTCACACCCAACCGCACCCACTCATATAATTGTCCAGCCGACCACCTGGTCAGGTCACTTCCACTTAAGGAATTAGTACAGGTCAGGTTACATTCACTTAAGGAAGGAGCACTGCATCTGACCTAGTACAAGCTCACACCCATCCACACCCACTCATGTATTTATCTAACCTATTTTTAAAACTACACAATACAGTAGGACCTTACCTCTTTTCTTCTCAGTATCTGGCCAGTTTTCTGGGGGAAATGTGTGTAGGTTTTTGTTGTGGGACTCTCGGGTGGTCGGACGCTATTTAGCAGGTACCAGCATCCCATCGTTGAGTAAAAGTCTGGAAGGTAGTGTCCCTTACTGTTTAGATATTGCTTGGAGGATATACCCTAGAGCTGGGGATTCTGAGTTAATACAGGACACTAATACTACTTAAATTTTGCAGATTAAGGTCATTCCCTACACATGGTGTTTGGAGGGGGTTATAGCTTAGGGAGATTGGAAGACTAGGAGACATTTCTACTCCATCAAGTAAGTTAAACCCTTTCCCAGTAGTGCATGAAGGTAGGGAATTCTTTCTACTGCAGTCAGCTAGAAATTTGTCCCATAGCCACTTGTAAGTCTGAGAGAAGCGTCTCAGAGTGTCTGTGTCAACAGCGCTTTCCCAGAGTGCAGCTTACAAGGAGGCAGTCCCAAGACAAGTTTTTATAATAAGAGTGGTTAACATTTATTAAAATCTTGAATTAATCTTAATACTGAGAATGAGAATGAGAATTTTTATTTCATTGCAAGTTTACTAATGCAAGGTAGTCAAGGTGGAGATTTATAAGATTAAGAATTTTGAAGTTGCACATAATAAAAACAATATTACAATTAATGGTTCGAGCAGTAATATTTCATGAATTGGAATATTTTTAATAGACGAGAGGTTATATAATTTAATATAATAACTGATTTGAAGCTATTTTGGTTAGTATTGAGAGATGAGATGATTGGTTTTTGACAATTTCTTGAGGATATGTAAAGACTTCCCTCGTGCCCTCTGATCTGTTTTATGGGCTTCAATTATATTAATTATTTGGATGCCCTCAACCATGACCAAATATTCCTAGTTATATTTTATTATCTGATAAATAGGGCAAAACTTCGTTTTTTTGTGTGACTGATGAATTCAAAATAGAGAACAAATGTAATATAGGAGAGGCCTGAGGATGTTAATAACATCCTCAGGCCTGAGGGTGTTAATAACATCCTCATGCCTCTCCTATATTAAAAGCAACTCTGTTTCAGTAGTATCTCTTCCATTCTATCAAGTGATACCAAAAACATCCATATAAACCATAAACACCTCAAAGAAGCTATTTTAAACCAAACACAAAATCAGGTTTACTTTTCCCATCATACACCATATAGGGAGGGGGAGTCAGGATTTTCTTTTATACCATGCACACTCAACATGTCTAAGCCAAAATTTGTGGCTCAAAGTATAACTGAGGAAACTGTGTTTAAATCATAGTGATGCTGGCATTATTAACGTAGATCCATGAGACAGTGAAAGCATTAAAAGTTCTCAGCCAGTAGCACAACACTAAGTTACATACAGCTACAGGAGGGCCCCGCTTTATGGCAATTTGTTAATACGGACATTGCAAATTACTACAACCAAAAATTTGTTTAAACAGCTCCCTGATTCGCTATTACGGCGTCCACGTCCTACTCTGCTTGTTTACGTCCTCTGTGAGCTCTGTATCTCTTAGTTATGTCTGGAAACTTTCCAAAATTTCAAGTGTTTTAAAGTTATTGTTTGTTTTATATATACCCTGATAACTGTACGTGGTTATGTGCACCTGTACCTAAATAAACTTACTATGCTGGCGTGCAGGTATAAATTAAAATAACAAAGAGTGTCTCACTAGTGTTGAAGACAATGCTTCCGAGACCGGAGTAGTAATTTCCAATTAATTTTAGGCCACTAATTTACTGCCCAGCTCTCACCGTGGCAAGTTGTCTGTAGCTGGCCCTCTAGTGGTGTCCAGGTGAAGTGGTTCATTTTCTCAACAACATGGTGGCTGCATACAGATGACGAATCAACACTGTGTGTGTGGAGTTGCTGAGAGGTGGTGTCTACCCAACGAATGCAGCAGTGGTGTTGCCAACCATAATTTGAGATACCTATGGTATCCATAATGGAGAGATTTATGGTATAGCACCCAACGGGAGTACCAGGATCTTTGTTAAGCTGGCGACCACCAGTGCTTATGAGTGCATAGTGGATAAATATGAGGATGTGTGTATGCCAATCAACACAGCGATGGAGGTGAAACTGAAGGACGTTTCCAGACACTACACCTGGGTACGGTTTCGAAATCTTCCATTTGAGGCAGATGAACGGGACGTCAGGGATGTCTTTCAGGATTACGGTGTGATTCATCAGGCAACAATGAGACGATGGAATGAGGGTCTATATGAGGGAATCCCGGAAGGATCCTTCAACCTAAGATAACCTTAAAATGGGCAATTCCGTCTTATATAGTTATGGAAGCCTTCAGGACGCAGGTATATGTGACCTATGCAGGGAAAGGACTTGCAGTCTCTGTGGATCTTATGAGCACATGGCCGTGGGGTGTGAAAGATGGCAGGGGCAACGTTATGGTGAACGGAATGTTGTGGTGGTTATGGAAGTGGAGTCGAATGAGCAGGTATAAGAGGAAGTTGTGGCCCCGAAAGGGAAGTGGAGTGAAATTGTCCAAGCATCACAGTGTCCAGGGACACAGGGAAGATTTGGATTTAGACATTGACGTGGCACTTCCTGAAGTGCTGAAAGGGCTGTTGGATAATCCCCAGGAGGAAGTGGTTCAGGAATCTAGTGAGTCTATTGAGGGTTTACTGGGAGGCATAGAAGGGGAGGTGAGTGACAGCCCAGAAACCGGTAGGCTGGATGTCAAGGAAGTGCTGGTAACAGTGCACAGAGAGGATGGTGCGACAGACGTGGATGTCGGTGCAGAATCGCATAAATGATCGATGGGAGTGACAGAAGATGACGTCCTCCCGCCTGCCCAAAGGACATGTAAGAAGGCTTGGGTAAATGCATCACAAAGGGGACAGGGGGGTTTGAAGGGGTTGGAGGGAGTAAGGGAAGTGCAGGGTACCACTAAGGTGGCAGGAGCTCCAAAGAGTATGATGCAAAGGCCGGGTAAGTCCAAAGGAAAGCCACCTCTATCATATTCAAGTGTATCACGTTTAACCTAAATGGTCTGAAGGCCAAAGTGAAGAAGAAATGGGTAGAGGTGACCTTGAGATGGTATGCAGTTGACATAGGTTTTTTACAAGAGCATAATTATAGGTATAGGAGAGATCTGTTGATGCCAGGTTATAGTGTGTATGCTGGTAGTTCAGGCAGTTTCAAAGGTGGAGTTGCGGTAGTTGTGAGAGAGACCAGTCCTTTTCAGCTGTTAGCTTGGGAGGAGGGGGGAGGGTATGGAGTGTGGGGGGAGTGAGAGTGACCTTCATAGGGGTTTATATGCCCGCTGTTAGCAATAGGAAAGTTAAAGAGGAGTTTGTCAGGGAGCACTTAGAATATTTCATGGGAGGTTTAGCTGAGGTCACAGTAATTGGGGGAGATTGGAACTGTATTATCAGGAAAAAGGATGTGGAGCCTCGTTGGGCGGGGTGTGTGTTAAGCGCCTTGAGGGATGTGTTAGGGAGTGCTGGGGTGGTTGATGTGGTGGGGGGTATGGAGGGTGGATCATACACTTGTACGGAGGGGGTATGCTGCATGTTTGGACAGAATATATGTGTCAGGTGTGGTGAATGTGGGAGAGGTTAATTGTATAGATGTGGGTTTTTCTGACCACAGGGGCGTACTGGTGGAGGTCGATTGGGAGGGAATGGTTAAATGGTATTCGGGATATTGGAAACTTAATGTGTGGCTTTTGATGGGGAAGGAGGGTAGGGGTTCATTTGAGGAATGATGGGGACGCATGTGGGAAAAAGGGAAATTGGATGGGGATGTAGTAAAGAGGTGGGAACTGAGTGCTAAACCGGCAATTAGGGATTTTTACAAGGGAAGGGGATAGGAGGAAATGCAATGGAGGTACGGCTTACATAAATATTTGGAGGGGGGGGGGACTCGCAGGTGGCAGAGATGGCAGCGTTAAAAGGAAGGTTGAGAGATACAGAATGAACGATTTGATGTGGTATGTTTGCGTGGGGGTATGGAAGATGTGTTATAAGGTGATAGGCCTTCAGCTAGTGTATTGAGGTCTTTTCATAAGAGGTGGCAGGGTATGACTGTAATGGGGTTGGAAGTGTGGGAAGATGTGGATGGATATGTCAAGGGGCAGAAAATGAAGATGACTGAGGCTATGAGTTTATATCTTGGGAAATGGTTTAAGTGTTATTTGCAAAGGGGAGGGAGTGGGGGACAGGAGGGGGGAATAATAGAGGAGGGTATAGAGCAGGTGTTGGGGACAGAAGTGAAGATGAGGTGTGGATGGCTGTGCAAAGTTTGAGCAAAAGGAAGATGCCAAATTTGGATGGCATCCCTTATGACTTTTATGTGGCACATTGGGGATTCTTGAAAGAGTGCATGGTGTGGTTGTTCAATAGCATGAAGTGTCGGGATGTATGGGGGTGACTCAGTGCATAGGGGTTGTAGTATTAGTTAAAAAAGGTGGGGCAGGGGAAACGATTAGAGATAATAGGGCTTTGAATTATGATGTGCGCTGATTATAAGATCTTCGCTAAGATTTTGGACAATAGAATGAAACGAGTGATTGGGTGGGTAATTGAGGCTGAACAATACGGCATACCAGAGCGAAGTATGAATCAGGGGCATGCGAGGATAAGGGATTTCATTGAGAGTAGATGTGATGGTTGTGTCTTGGCCTTGGATTGGATTGTGGAGGATAATGCGTAAGCAAGGTTTTGGTGATGAGATTGTTGGATGGGCTGAGACATTGTATAGGGATGCGAGTGTGAGGGTGGAGGTAAATGGTTTGGTGGGTGAGGAAGTAAGGATGGGGAAGGGTTTGCGGCAAGGGTGCCCCTTGTCGTGAATCTTGTTCAATTGCTTGCAGAATCCCTTATATAGTTTGATAGAGGTGGGGGTGTGGGAGGTGAGGGGGCCTTGGGGTGTGGGTCTGGCATTGTGGGGTACGTAGATGACACCACTGTCATGGTGCGAGATGAGGAAGGTCTAAGGAATGTGGGTAAGATTCTTGGGATTTATGGGAGGGCGACAGGGATGACTATAAACAGTGCCAAGTCTAAATTGTTGGAGGTGGGTTCGTGGGTGGGGGTGGCATGGGGTTGCGGTATGGGTAGCCCGTAGTGGGCCGGTTAAAAATATGTGGAGTTGTATTTATGGATGATTCCAGAATAACTCTGAGGGTGAATGCGGAGGAGGTAGTGGGGGGCATTAAGGAGGATGAGAGGGTGGAGGGTGGGGATTTAACCCTTCAGCAGTGTGTGATTGTGATAAATGCTTTAGTGTACAGTAGATTCTGGCATGTGGCAGTGTTTTTTTCCACTGCTAAAGGGGGATGTGACAGAGTTGGAATGGAGAGTCCTGAGGTATGTGTGGGGGTATGGGAGGCATTGGTCTAGGGCTTATAAACATAGAGGTCTGCCTCATGAGTGTGTATGTAAAGTATGTTTATGTGAGGAAGGGAGGGGACAGAGGGAGGACCGTGGAAAGGGCTATGATTGATTTGGAGAGGTGGTGGGGGAAGGATTTGTTGAGGTGTAGTGATATGTTGCGAAGTTTGATGGGAGTGAGGGATCCTGGGGGAGTTACAGCTAGTGCACTGAGAAGGGTAGGGACAAGGTGGAAGAGGTCGAGGGGGAAGCTGTTTTTTCCTGTATATGACTGGAAAGGAATATGGAGGGGGGTTGCAAAGTATGCGGTTGAAAGTGAGGGTGAGGGAGGTGATATATAGGTTTTTGCATGAGGTCATGGCATCAAAGGTTGTGCTGTATAAAATGGGGTTGGCGACGGTAGCAGTATGTGGTAGGTGTGGTGAGGAAGAAACAGCTTACCATGTGGTATACTTTTGTGGACATTTGGAGGCAGTAAGGAAATGGTTGGGTGAGGTTTTACGTTTGATGGGGGGGGAGGGATTAATGTTTTGAGGATTCTAAGTCTAGACATTGGGGGCGTAAGTGAGGACGTTAGGAGGGCTCTTATGTACTTGGCAGTAGATTTTATGTATGTATCTTGGACTTTGAGGATGAGAGCTATAGTGACTACAATGTATAGGTCGAGGTATAGGAATCGGGTTTTGTATGGAGATAGGTGGGATCGTTTTTTTCCAGACAATTACAGGAACATGATGGTAGGTAAGCTATTGGAGGTGGGAGAGGTGAGTAGCTGAGGAAGGACTGGTCTCGGAGGGGGAGGGGTGGATGTAGAAGGTTTGATTGGGGTATGAGAAGGGGAAAGTGTGTTGTCTTCAAGGGTGGTGTGGGGGGGTGAATGGATTGAAGATGGAGGACTTTTCCTTAAGTTATGATTATTTGGGAGACAGGTGATGTTCTCATGGTTGCAAATGTATTGGAAGGGTGTGGATGAGACTGTGTTGGCGGACGTATGACGGGGGGGGATGGGTATGTCGTGGGCTGTGGGGGAAATATAGAGGTGGCTTTCCTATGGAAGGAAAGTTGGTCTTCCATGGTAATTGGCAAAGGTGCTTTTGGATAACTTGTCAGCTGCTTTTTATAGCACGGTAACATGTAGAAAGAGTGCATTGGTGACGCAGTTGTATAATGGTGCATCATAGTTCTGATGCCTAGAGCATCGTTTTGTCTTTGTGTTAAATTATTCGTATATACAGATTTTTTCTTGTGGATAGGATATAATAAGCAACATATTTTTAGCATAATGATACTAAGCATCACTGACTTGGTAGTTATTGTTTTGGAGCATCTGATGTTTTTTTTTTTTTTAGTGTGTGTAAATTGTGTGAAGATGTACAGTTCTGGGTAGTCTTAGGATGCAAGGGAAGGGGAGGGGGTGTCTTAAGCAACTTATTGTGATCAAGGTTAGGTAAATTAAGTAGTAAAGTGTGGCGTCTTATTTTCTATGCATGTATGATCTGTGCTACAAAACTGATAGTGAAAGGTATACAGAAGTGCCTTGTTATGTTTCGGGGAAACCCTAAGTGCAGGGTATATGTCATTGTGTACAAATATGTACTTATTTACGTGTTGTGTGGTAATGATAGTAACTGTATGTATGTACACGCAAGATGTGGACACACTTTAGGTTAGGGAAGAGGTGATAATGTATGCACTGGTTGATATGGCTTTCATTAGTTGGGTCATGATATGTGCAGAGTCTAGGGGGGGCTCCTGGTACATCATATTTTGAATGTCTGTTATTTCATAGGGTCATGGAAGAAAGCTGTTTTTTGGTTTAAAATGGAGGTTAAATCCGATTAAAACTGATGGTACCAGATTGCATTTGGGATTTTTTGATGTTCTTATAACTTATTGTAATGTACGTCAATGTTTCTTAATTATGGAAGGGGACATAAGTTATTTGGTATATACTTATCTTTGTAATAAGAAAGGTTATGGTATTGACAGACAGGAATATGTTTATTTTGGGATATTAATTTGTTAACTGTAACAACAATATTTTTTGTGACTGTTGTCGAAAGAGTTTTCAGCAACAGATCGGTATTGTTAGGAGTTTTGGCTTGTATATGTACTTGTAAGTAATTTGTAAGTTATTTGTGATACAGATGTAATTTGTGGTTTTATGGTAGATGTAATTGTCAGAATTATATTGTGATGAAGTGTTTTTGCTTAGTAAAACTGATTTGTATGTTGTTAATGTACAAAGGCGGGTTTCGTTTATTGTGGCCTTTCTGATTAACATATCTCTTGTATCTTGTACGCATGTTTTTCAAATAAAAAAAAAAATACGTCACTGATAATGAATATCATGGTTAAAATTGTTTGTTAGTTCTACTTTTCAATATAGACCTACGTGTCACAACAGGTTGCAACAGGCTTGCGGCAGTGTGTTTCTTACCAACACTCACAGTCTCACTGACCTTCATTATTGTTCCAGCAGTCATACAAGGTGGTTGTGCTCTCCAAGTTTATATTTTGAGGTGAAAGGTTGGTGATTTTCTTAGCCAAACATTTTTTAAACTTATAATAAACATTCACTTGGCAAGCTTTTGATATGCATAAGAGGCATATTATATTAATTTTATTTTCCTACTGAATGATATAAATACTTCTGCTTAGCTGTCATGCTCTGTATTATAATGATAAATTAATGAATAAATTTTCTGTTTATCTTCTAATTAATTGTTGTTTTCTTCTTTCAGATGCCTCGTACTTGTGTGAATATTGCAGACAACGTCTGCTACATTTGTGGTGAGGTGACCTTTGCATCACAGAAGCGCCGTATAACTGCTTTGGTTAGAAAGGCATATCACCTATATTTTGGATGCAAGATTGGTGACCAGGATAAGAACTGGGCTCAACACATGCTGCAACAATTATGCTACTAACCTTCGCCAATGGTTGAACAGGAAGAGGAAAGGAATGCCTTTTGCTGTGCCAGTGACATGGCGGGAGCCAACAGACTATACCAACAATTGTTATTTCTACATGGTACCTCCAGTACAAAAGGGCTTGTCCATTGAATATCCAAACATTCCAGTTGCACATGGAGAAGGTCTACCTGTTCCTGATGCACCAACTTGGGTATCCTTCGAGTCAGATGAAGAAAGTGGTGAGGAGGAAGAAGAGAAGGATGACACTGCTGGATTACAGAGCGACTGAAACTTTGATGAAGCACATTCCTCTAGGTCACATCTCATAACAAAAGGGAAACACCATGACCTTGTCAGGGATCTGCAACTACCCAAAAATAATGCAGAGCTGCTGGGCTCTCGTCTTCAACAGTGGAATCTCCTAGCAGCTGATGTGAAGATTTTAAAAATTCTTGACCGTCAACAGAAGTTCAACGATTTCTTCGTAATGGAAAGTGATTTAGTGGCTGCAACAATATTAATGGTCTGATGGAAGCACTTGGCATCGACTACGAACCCAGTCACTGGACGCTGTTCATAGATTCGTCAAAAAGAGTCTGAAAGTTGTCTTGCTGCATAACAGCAATAGTAAACCATCAGTTCATGTGGGCTATGCAACACATATAAAAGAAGCTTATGAGAATATAAAGCATATGTTGCAATGAATGAAATATGAACATCAATGGCATCTCTATTTAGACTTAAAGGTTGTTGCTCTTGCGATACACCAAATACTGCTGCTTTCTATGTGAATGGGACAGCCGTGCAAGAGGTTCCCACTACATCAGGAGAGTATCAAAATGGTATACAATACCAATGGCATCTTGGTACAGAAAACACTTTGGACAACTTTTTCCAGAAAGAATGGTTGGATCTGAGAGGGACGTGACCTCTCAGTGATTACAGTTAACAAATTAATATCCCAAAATAAACATATTCGTGTCTGTCAATACCATAACCTTTCTTATTACAAAGATAAGTATATACCAAATAACTTATGTCCCCTTCCATAATTAAGAAACATTGACGTACATTACAATAAGTTATAAGAACATCAAAAAATCCCAAATGCAATCTGGTACCATCAGTTTTAATCGGATTTAACCTCCATTTTAAACCAAAAAACAGCTTTCTTCCATGACCCTATGAAATAACAGACATTCAAAATATGATGGACCAGGAGCCCCCCCTAGACTCTGCACATATCATGACCCAACTAATGAAAGCCATATCAACCAGTGCATACATTATCACCTCTTCCCTAACCTAAAGTGTGTCCACATCTTGCGTGTACATACATACAGTTACTATCATTACCACACAACACGTAAATAAGTACATATTTGTACACAATGACATATACCCTGCACTTAGGGTTTCCCCGAAACATAACAAGGCACTTCTGTATACTTTACACTATCAGTTTTGTAGCACAGATCATACATACTTAATTTACCTAACCTTGATCACAATAAGTTGCTTAAGACACCCCCTCCCCTTCCCTTGCATCCTAAGACTACCCAGAACTGTACATCTTCACACAATTTACACACACTAAAAAAAAAAAAAACCATCAGATGCTCCAAAACAATAACTACCAAGTCAGTGATGCTTAGTATCATTATGCTAAAAATATGTTGCTTATTATACCCTATCCACAAGAAAAAATCTGTATATACGAATAATATAACACAAAGACAAAACGATGCTCTAGGCATCAGAACTATGATGCACCATTATACAACTGCGTCACCAATGCACTCTTTCTACATGTTACCGTGCTATAAAAAGCAGCTGACAAGTTATCCAAAAGCACCTTTGCCAATTACCATGGAAGACCAACTTTCCTTCCATAGGAAAGCCACCTCTATATTTCCCACACAGCCCATGACATACCCCTCCCCCCCGTCATACGTCCGCCAACACAGTCTCATCCACACCCTTCCAATACATTTGCAACCATGAGAACATCACCTGTCTCCCAAATAATCATAACTTAAGGAAAAGTCCTCCATCTTCAATCCATTCACCCCCACACACCACCCTTGAAGACAACACACTTTCCCCTTCTCATACCCCAATCAAACCTTCTATATCCACCCCCCTCCTCCGAGACCAGTCCTTCCTCAGCTACTCACCCCTCCCACCTCCAATAGCTTACCTAACATTCGTCGCTCAGCCTTGCTGGTGAGCGGACGTGTGCGGTCTTCCCTGGTGGCGTTTGGCAAAAGCTTGGATTTGCAAATGGCGCTGGGTGGTAGGAAGAGGGTCAACACGGTTTGTGTGGACTTGATCCATGGGGCAGTGACTGCAGAGAATATGGCCGTGCTTCTGCCTGACATATTAAGGAGAACTTATGGTATAGAGAACGACATGTTGTCTGGGGTGGCCATGAATGGAATTAAGAGAATTTTTGTGAAGTTTGGTGCTACCAGTGTTTACGAGACAATCGTGGAAAAGTACCAGGAACGCAGCATGTACATAAACCCAGGTGTTACTGTGCAACTTCGTGATGTCTCCAGAAGGTACACATGGATAAAGGTTCGCAATGTGCCTTTTGAGGCAGATTCAATGGACATGACATCAGTGTTTGATAAATACGGGACCATTCATGCGGCAACACAAGGACGTTGGGCCGGGGCCCATATGAGGGCTGCCGGATGGGTCTTATGTTTTGAAGATGTCTCTAAGTACCCCATCCCGTCTTATGTAATATTAGAGGAATTTCGCACGCAAGTTTTTGTGACATATGCGGGCCAACAACGGACGTGTCGCCTATGTGGGGGATATGGACACATGGCGGCCTTGTGTGACAGGAGGCAGGAGGCCAGAGGTGCTCCTTACCAGCATAGCAGGCAGCAGTGGACTACGCAACAGGATGACTGTAGTCCTGAGGAGGCGAATAGGAGCGCCGAGCGGGGAGGGGTGGGAGGGCAGGACGACTTGCAAGTGTCGGCCTGTGTCACCCTTCCTGACAATTCGCCTATGAGTGGGAGATCCGCTGTGGGCGGTGACGACGTCGCTGAGGGGGTGGAAGGTGATGGCAGGGAATCCACACGATCCTTGGTGGAGGACATCATCAGTATGACGGAGGAGGGCGTGGACAGGGCCTTGGGTCTGAGTCAAGAGACTGCAGCTGTGGAGTGCGTTCAGGCGAGTGGTGGGGCAATGGGCGGAGAGTTCATACAGACAGGAGTTGTGGAAGTGGATGTTCATGCGGAGGAGGGGCATGTGGCTGACATGCAGGTGGACCTAGGGTCGAGGAAACGAGCAGCTGTAATGTCGGATCCAGAGGATGTGCTAACACCAGCGCAAAGGCCTGGCAAAAAGCTGTGGGCAGCTGTGGTACATGAGGGTGGTGTGGGGCCTAAAGGACAAAGGCTGCGAGGAATGCCGGGGCATTCCAAGTGAGGATTCAAAATGAGTCATAAAGGGGCAGAGTATCCAAGGAAAGCCACCTTTGTCTTATTCCGGTGTCTAACGGTCAATGTTAATGGTTTGTGTAATGTGCGGAAGAGAGATTGGTTAGGGAGGATTTTGGGACGCTATCAGGTGGATGTGGCTTGTGTGCAGGAGCACAATTATAAGATGGGTAGTGAGTTGGTCATAGCAGGGTATGTCGTGTATGTTGGGTATACATGTAGGTTGAAAGGAGGAGCAGCTGTTTTGATTCGGGAAACCAGCCCGTTTGTTGTGAGCCATTGGGAAGTGAGCGGGATGGTAGGATTGTTCGAGTTGAGGGCTTAGTGGGTAGGGAACGCGTAGGTTTTATGAGTGTATATGGGCCAGCAGAGGGTGATGGGGAGTTAAAAGTAGGTTTGTGAGGGATGAGCTAGTGTATCACCTGCGGTCGATGCCGGTAGTGTCGATTGTAGGTGGGGACTGGAATTGTGTGACTAGTCAGCGGGATGTGGAGCCACGGGAGCGGGGCATGTGGTAGGATCATTGGGGGACCTGCTCTATGGAGTGGGGTTGCGAGATGTAAAGGGGGTGGAGGTGAATATACTTTGTGAGGAAAGGATATGCTGCAAGATTGGATAGAATATATGCGAATCGAGCGGTTGAGGTGCAGAGATTTGAAACTGTGGACATGGCATTCTCGGATCATCGTGGGGTATTAGTGAATTTGGCGTGGGATGGATTGCCTAGGAGATATGGGGGTATTGGAAGTTGAATGTGGGTTTGCTTAAATGGGGAAGGGAGGGTTTTGCAGAGTTGTGGGAAAATTTGTGGGGATGGGGAAGTGGGCGAGATGTGATTTCTTGGTGGGATACAGTGGCTAAGGTACGCATTAAGGAGTTTTATATTGGGTGTGGAGGGAGAAAGGCAGGTTATCGTATGGGTTGCAGAGGTATTTGGAAGGGCAATTAAGGGAATGTCATGTAGGGGTTAGGAGACCTATCCAGTACAAATAATTGAGGGTTTGAAGGAGCAGATCAGGGACATCCAAAATATGCATTTTGATGGAGCGAGGGTGGCTGGGGATTGGAGAGGGTGATGTGGGGAGATAGGCCATCTGCCTGTGTTTTGGTGAGCAGCGACGTAAGAGAGAGGCTACGAGCACAATGAATGTTGTGGTGAGGAAGGACCTGGGCGGTTATAGGGAGGGTCAGATGTTGTGGACGACAGAGGGAATGAGTGGATATATAGATGCGTTTTTGGTGAGTCGATGGGAGGGGGATATTGACGAGGAGGCGTTACATGTGATGGGAGGGGTGCGGTGTGAGTTGGACGATGATAATAGGGGAGAGTTGGGAGGGTTGATAACAGAGGAGGAAGTATGGAGGGCTGTAATGGGCATGTGCATAGGCAAGTCCCCAGGTTTAGATGGTTTACCTTGTGAGTTTTATGTGGAAAATTGGGGAGTGTTGAAGGGGTTTTTGGTAGTTTTGTTTAATGAAATGAAGCATAGAAGGGTATTAGGGACATACAGCGGACAGGTGTAGCGGTGCTGGTGCCGAAGCAAACACCGTGTGTGTACATTACCGATTACAGAGTGCTTACCCTAATGTGCTGTGATTATAAGATCTACGCAAAATATTGGGGAATCGTCTGAAGAGTGTGGTTGGCAGGGTGATAGATGAGGGACAGTATGGGATTCCGGGCAGATCAATGTATGAGGGACACGGCGTATCAGGAATTTCATTGACTGGAATCGGATGGAAGAGGAGGCTGGGGTTTTAGCATTAGATTGGAGGGCCGCATATGATAGTGTTCACCGTGAGGCATTGTGGAGATTCATGAGATGGCAGGGGTTCGGGGCTGAAGTGGTGGGATGGGCACAGTCGTTATATGAGGGGCGCGTGTGCGTGTGCAGGTGAATGGTTTTTAGGGAGACATATTGAAATGGCAAGGGATTGAGGCAGGGGTGTCCTATTTCGCAGTTGTTGTTTGCCTGTGTTCAGGATCCCCTCATAGGGAGATAAGAAGATGTCTTGAGGGAAATGTGACGGTCGATAGGGTAAGGGGAGTGGGTATTGTGGGGTATGTGGATGACACCACGGTTTTAGTTAGGGATAGGCGGGATTTAGGGGCAGTGGGGAGGGTGGTGGGGTTTTGGAGAAGCAACAGGTATGAAAATAAATGAAGAGAAATCATTGTACATGGAGGTGGGGAGGAGGGTGGGGATGGGAGTTGTGGCAGTGGGGAAACTTGTGGATAGGTTGAAAATTTGCGGTGTAATATACATGAGGGTGTGTGAGGAGGCGAGGGTGGTGAATTCGAAGAGGGTGATGGATGGGGTGTTAAGTCGATTGTCGAGTATGAGAGCGGCGAATTTAACTTTACATCAGAGGGCGATAGTGGTAAATGTATTGATCTATAGTAAATTGTGGCATGTGGGGTCAGTATATCCACTGGTGGGTTGTGATGTGCGTAGGTTCCTGGGAAGAATAATGAGATTTATATGGGGTTCAGGTTGTGAGTGGTTAAGAGGGGTGGTCTCGCTCCCCATCGCCAGGGGGCTGGGGCTTATTTCGTTGCATCGACGGTTAAAAAGTGTGTATGTGAAGAGGTGTTATATGAGGGAAAGAGGGAGGGAGAGGGCTGGCTGGGAGGATTCATGAGGATATAGGTCGATGGTGGAAGGGTAAGGAGTTAAAGGACTGTGAGGGGATGATTCGATTTATGTTAGTGGTTAAGGACCCGGGGAAGGTGAGGCTTGGGGTGTTGGATGGGGTGGGAATGGGAAGGGTGGTAGCGGTGGTAGAGAGTGTATACCCTATGTATGCTTGGGGTGTAGTGTGGGATTGTTGAGGGAAGCTAGGATTGATCCGAGGGTGCGGGAGGTAGTTTATAAGTTTCTGCATGGCATACTTCCATCTGGGGCATTGTTGCATACTAGGGATTAGTGGAAGGGAGTGGTTGTGCGTTGTGTGGGAGGAAGCGACTGCTTATCATGTAGTGTATTTCTGCGATAGGTTGGGGGCGGTGCGGGAGTGGTTTAGTCATGTGTTGGGATTGCTGGGGGTCATTTCGGTGCTGAGGGCTTTGAGTTTGGATGTGAGTGGTATGGATAAGCGGATCCAAAGGGCGGTAGTGTATTTGGTCACTGATTTCATTTATTATTCATGGGCGATGCGTCAGGTGGGGCTGCTGAGCGCATTAAGATGATGATAGCTGGGTTTTATAGGACTAAATGTCGAACTAAAGAGATTATGGGGGAAATGGGAGGTGGATCTCCCGGAGGGTTATCGGAACCTCACAGTGTGGGGGTTAAAGGGAGCGAAAAGGTAAGGGGTAGAGACGGGCTGGTTTTCCGTTTACAAGGGGGTGAGTGTGAGACGGATAGAGGTGAGAACAGAGGTGGTACAATTCAAGGATAATGTGTGTAATAGGGGTGTCAACTGTCGTGTGTGGGTGTGTATTTACAGTGTGTGAGGGCTCTGTTCAGTTACATGATGGGGTCACCATCAGAAAGATCTGAAAGATCTGGAGAAGGGTCATGGGGGGGTTCTTATAGTGCGGCATGCACCGGGGGATCAGGTGTGTTCATGGGACGTGTTAATCGTTAGATATGTTTTACGGCATTTGAATAAAGGTGTGTCTAATGTTACATTGCAATCCACATGATGTGGAAAACAATTGTTTATATATATTTTAGTGGTTAATGTTCTTGGGCGTGTATTGAGAGGTTCTTGGATATGTATTGATAGGTTGTGTATGTTGAACATTGAATTCTTTATACATGAACGCCGGTGATTTGTGGCGTTTTGTCAATGTTTGTCATTGTGTTGATTGAGAAAGTGTGAATGTGCGATAGTCTTATCGCGGTAGGAAATGTTTATATATATTTTGTGTTTAATATTATCTAATGTGTGTGCTTCTTATGTTCTGATATTTATGATTAAATAGTGTGGGAGATTGTAGTACGTGTGTGTCATATTGGATAATTTGATGTTCTTGGATATGTATTATTTTGCTATGTGCTTTGTACCCTGTTTCAATAAAATATAAAAAAAAAAAAAAAATAGCTTACCTACCATCATGTTCCTGTAATTGTCTGGAAAAAAACGATCCCACCTATCTCCATACAAAACCCGATTCCTATACCTCGACCTATACATTGTAGTCACTATAGCTCTCATCCTCAAAGTCCAAGATACATACATAAAATCTACTGCCAAGTACATAAGAGCCCTCCTAACGTCCTCACTTACGCCCCCAATGTCTAGACTAAGAATCCTCAAAGCATTAATCCCTCCCCCCCCATCAAACGTAAAACCTCACCCAACCATTTCCTTACTGCCTCCAAATGTCCACAAAAGTATACCACATGGTAAGCTGTTTCTTCCTCACCACACCTACCACATACTGCTACCGTCGCCAACCCCATTTTATACAGCACAACCTTTGATGCCATGACCTCATGCAAAAACCTATATATCACCTCCCTCACCCTCACTTTCAACCGCATACTTTGCAACCCCCCTCCATATTCCTTTCCAGTCATATACAGGAAAAAACAGCTTCCCCCTCGACCTCTTCCACCTTGTCCCTACCCTTCCCAGTGCACTAGCTGTAACTCCCCCAGGATCCCTCACTCCCATCAAACTTCGCAACATATCACTACACCTCAACAAATCCTTCCCCCCCACCACCTCTCCAAATCAATCATAGCCCTTTCCACGGTCCTCCCCCTGTCCCCTCCCTTCCTCACATACCTCAGGACTCTCCATTCCAACTCTGTCACATCCCCCTTTAGCAGTGGAAAAAAACACTGCCACATGCCAGAATCTACTGTACACTAAAGCATTTATCACTATCACACACTGCTGAAGGGTTAAATCCCCCACCCTCCACCCTCTCATCCTCCTTAATGCCCCCCACTACCTCCTAAGCATTCACCCTCAGAGCCATTCTGGAATCATCCATAAATACAACTCCACATATTTTTAACCGGCCCACTACGGGCTACCCATACTGCTGAGCTGAAGCACCTGGTCCATCACCAGGGTATTGAGGGAGACAAAGCACCTGGTCCATCACCAGGTCACTGAATGAGCCTAAGTGCCTGGTCCATCACCAGGGCACTGAATGAGACTAAGCACCTTGTCCATCACCAGGTGGCTCAATTTCCACAGGGTAAATAAACCGTTTGAAGCCTTAACATACCACAGATAGGTCCTCTGAATTTATGAACCCTCACATCCACCCAAACAAACACACACTCACGAGTTGGTGAAAGTAGTGAGATTGCACATATTAATTTATAGATTTACTCTCCTAGGAAGGTCTAGGTAGGTTTGTACAGTTAGTAACTAATATTAGGATTATTGAGGCAACTTTAGATATTAATAATGTAGTCCTAGGACCTTAACATAGGTTTAGGCCTTCAATAGGTGAACATTAGGTTATATAAACCAATGAGAAATAGCAATCCCATGCTGACCACAGGCAGTGTGGGTCCTCCAGGGCGCGAAAGCGTTCTTCTCAGACCAGACACCATTGGGTATACCTGGAGAGGGTTTCGGCAGTCAACGCCCTCGCAACCCGGTCTGGGGCCAGGCCTCATGGTGGATCAGGGTCTGATCAACCAGGCTGTTACTGCTGGCTGCATGCAAACTGACGTAAGAGCCACAGCACAGCTGGTCAGGTACTGACTTTAGGTGCCTGTCCAGCACCTTCTTGAAGACAGACAGGGGTCTATTGGTAATCCCCCTAATGTATGCTGGGAGGCAGTTGAACAGTCTTTGGCTCCTGACACTTATTTCGTTGCCTCTCAGCGTACTTGTGGCGCCCCAGCTTTTCATTGGTGGAATATTGCATCTACTGCCGAGTCTTTTGCTTTCATAGGGAGTGATTTTCGTACGCAAGTTTGGTACTAATCCCTCTTAAGATTTTTCCAAGTGTATTTTATCATGCATCTTTCTCACCTGTGTTCCAGGGGATACAAATCAAGAGACTTCAACCATTCCCAGTAATTTAGGTGCTTTATCGTACTTATGTGTGCCGTGAAAGTTCTCTGTACACTCTCCAGGTCACCAATTTCGCCTGCCTTGAAGGGGACAGTTAGTGTACAGCAGTATTCCAGCCCAGAGACAACAAGCAATTTGAAGAGAATCATCATGGGCTTGGCATCCCTAGTTTTGAAGGTTCTCATTATCCATCCTATCATTTTTCTAGCAGATGAGGTAGATACATTGTTGTGGTCTTTGAAGGTGAGATCCTCTGATGCTGTCAATCCCAGGTCCCTCACATTACTTTTTTGCTCTATTGTGTGGTTAGAATTTGTTGTATATCCTGATACAGTTTTAATTTACTTAAGTTTTCCAAATCTGAGTACAGTAGGGCCCCGCTTTACGACGTTCTGTTATTAGGGACATTTCAAATTATGACCAAAACTCGCTATACGGCTCCCCCCACCTGACTTTCTAATAGTTACCGCGCTCCAACCAGACTGTTCACATTCTCCACGAGCTCCATGAGCTCCATAAGCTCCACATCTCTCCATTATGTCTGGAAACTTTCCAAAATTTCAAGTGTTTTAAAGTTATTTCATATTTTATATATACTCTGAAAATTATAGTTATGTGTACCTGTACCTAAGTAAACTTACACTGTGCTGGCGTGCAGGTACACATTAAAATCAGTGTCTTATGTCTCGAGGATGCCATATTAATAATGATAATAATAATACAATAGGTAGTAGGTTGGTAAACAGCCACTCAGGGAGGTACTACCGTCCTGCCGAGTGTAAAACGGAAGCCTGTAATTGTTTTACATGATAGTATGTTTGCTGGTGTCTTTTTTCTGTCTCATAAACATGCAAGATTTAAGGTATGCCTTGCTACGTCTACTTACACTTACAGTGCTAGTCACAGCATTATGCTGCTCCTCCCCCACACACATACCAAAACACAAACACATACCATGAAAGATTATAATATATATATTTGCACACTTACTGAAATTTTAATACTTAGTGCTGCGTTCTTTACACTTAATCACGTCCCTCAGCCATGTAGGAAGACTCTCACACAAATTCTTGAGGGTTTAGGGAGGTATATTATTCCATGCCTCATGTAGAGCAGCCTCCAGCCGCGGGATGGAACTGATATCCTTGCCCAGTAAACTTCGTTTCACTATTGACCAGAGGTTCTCAATAAGGTTTAGGTCTGGGGAATTGCCTGGCCAGTCATTAAAGAACCTCACATCACAGTTCTTATGCCACTGAACTACAGATTTGGCGGTACGACACGGTGCGCCGTCCTGCATAAAAACCGTAGCCCCACACTTGTCAAACGCCTCAGGTAAATTGTCACACAATAACTCCAGGTAATTATACTGGTTCATATACTGGATTTTGTGAAGCATAATGAGTTCACCAACACTCTGAGCACTGAAACACTCCCAAACCTTGAGCGAGTCTGGGTGTTTGGTGGTCCCACAGGTGTAGCGTGGGTCTAGCGGGTCACTTCCTCTGGGCCGGTACACATGGCCCCCCTCCCCACGGTTACAGGTGACGGTGAAATTTGCTTCATCATTCCAAGGTACTTCAGACCACTGTTGAGGAGTCCAGTGAAGATATTTCTTTGTATAATCCAGCCTCCGTTTCTTCCGTGACTTGGAGATGATCGGTTTCTTAACCTGGCAGTGACTACTGTAGCCCAGTTCACGTCTGTTAACAGTTCTTACTGACACCTCTGAGAGAAGATGTGGGTGTACTCTCTAACTGCTTCTTTAACACAGTTAAGGTACGAACAGATGTCTTCTTTGAGAGGCCAAGCCGAGGTTTGCAGACGGTAACTTGACACCGCCACCAGCCTTGAAACGTTGCACCTAGTTCCTCACTGAACGCTCACACATGCCAACATGCTCCACTATTTCATTCGTCTGGTGCCCAGCTTTGTGAAGCCCTATGATTTGAGCTATAGTTTCAGGTGTTAAAGAATCCCTTTTACCCATAATCAAACAAGTATAGCCCCAAAACCAAACGGAACACCGGACAAAAGATGGGCAGGACGAGAGACAAATGTGCAACACTTCCTCTCACCACAGCAGCCACGTGAGCACTGAGGAGTCACTGTGGAGTGTGGCAGCAGATCGTGACGTCATGCTAACAGCTGCTACATGGCATAATGCATTGACAAAAAAAGACCCCCCTGTATTATGCCGGGTCGCTCACCTGGTATAATGCTGTGACTAGCACTGTAGATCACACTACACATGCAATATATATATATATATATATATATATATATATATATATATATATATATATATATATATATATATATATATATATATATATATATATATATATATATATATATATATATATATATATATATATATATATATATATATATATATATATATATATATATATATATATATATATATATATATATATATATATATATATATATATATATATATATATATATATATATATATATATATATATATATATATATATATATATATATATATATATATATATATATATATATATATATATATATATATATATATATATATATATATATATATATATATATATATATATATATACCCCTGTTGCATGCAAAGAGTATGTAACCTTTATTCGGAGCATGTTAAACACACCCACATAGGCTCCCCTCCAACCAGCGAACCATCGTTAAGGGTTTGTTGATGGGGCCCCATCATCAAATCAACGACTCGGTTCAGCCAATTAAAATGCGAGTTTAACAATGACAAAGGTGATGTGGTTACCACTCGCGGTTTGTCATTGGAATTCCTGCATAGAGCTGGTTGTGTTAAGTTGTCTGTCTTTTGGCTGCTGCTTAGCCTAGACAACTGTGGCGTGCACTAAACACTACTCCTTTGTATATAGTGTACATATGTGTAAATAGCACTTTGTTATACTTGGTGAAGGAAAAGACAAAAGTCTTATATAATCACAATTACTTGGTGAAGGAAAAGACAAAAGTCTGGAATTAATCTAACTGATTTTTGAAGGAAATACAATTTCAATACATCTACTGTGTTTCTTTGCTCCAAGCTCCCTTTACACTCAGGTTAACAGGCCATTGAACCTGAGGTTGTAATAACCCCTCTGGGTTTTCTTTTTTCTTACTAGTTCTTGTTCTTTTCCTCTTATCTCCATGGGGAAGTGGAACTGAATTCTTCCTCCGTAAGCCATGCGTGTTGTAAGAGGCGACTAAAATGCCAGGAGCAAAGGGTTAGTAACCCTTTCTCCTGTATATACCTTGACTTACGAGTTTAATTTGTTCATTGACCGAGATCGTAACTCAATTTGCTCGTATATCAAATCAATTTTCCTCATTTAAATTAATTGAAATTACATTAATCTGTTCCAGCTCCAAAAAAAAAATCCCAATTTTTTTGTTACGGATTTTTATAGAAATGATTTTTGCCCTTTTTCTCCAGTTCCCAGCAATGTTTTAGAAGCGCTGGAGTATATATAAAACTCCTCGAAGCACAGTGTAAGATAAGTGTCACTCCACTGTCAGCAGTGGAGTGATGATCGTGCACTGCCTTGGCTTTATTTTTCAGTTACACATAAACATGTCTATCTTTTTGTTTCTATATATTTGTCTCCTCTTTAAGGGGGGCTCCTTGACGTGGTAAAGAGGCTATCGGTCTGAGGAATTGGACCTTTTGGTCTTCTTCCTCAGACCGAACCTAATTACCCCCCAATCCCCCCTTTTCCCATCTCCCCCATCCTCCCTTTTCCCTTTCCTCCTCCTCCTCCTCATCCCTCCCTTATTTCCTTCCCAGTTTTACCCTGGGAGCTTCTCTCCTCAGGCATTCTAGTTCCTAGGTAGGGGGAAGGGTATCGTAGTCCATCCCATTCTGTTGAGGTCCTTGGCGGTGGTGTAGTTTGCCGTGGAATCTGGATCGCCTGGGGATGTCCCGATCCTCTCCGGTCACCCGGGGGTGGCTTTGGGTATCTTTCGGGCGACGGGTGTATCTCTGGAGGCCACCTTTCGGATTCCGGGTGGTGGCCGAAGGCGGTATGCTTGTGGCGGATATCCGGCCGCCCTCTCTTTTGTCCGCCGAGATGGCTCGGTGGATGTGAGGTTGCTATCCCGGATTGCTGGTTTACTGGCGTGAAGGGTAGGGTATGGCACGGGTTCCATGCAGCATCTGCACTACTTGCGGTGTTGAGGTCCTCTTGGGCACGGAGGGGTTGCGCTCCCTTTCATTCCTCCTAGG